>JAJOOF010004267.1:0-26551 GCA_029582545.1 Solanum lignicaule | reverse complement strand
GGACCAAGGAGGTAATCAACAAGAAAAGAATTATCAACATAGATTTAGTGTGATACTATCTAATAGGCTAGTGTCGATTGGTGCGAAGTAATAACTGAGCCAAACATCGATTATGATGTCTAATATGAGGTAAAGGTAAGGGTTAGCAAATTATACACACGTAGCCGGACGAAAGTGCGGGGTGAAATTCTCTAGATGCCGGACCAAGGATTTAGAGATACCTAAGTTATCACTTTGTATGTAGTGCACTAGGAAAGGATTGCAATTACTAGGATTACTGCGTTATGAGCTTATGGGGAACACGTATACCCTAGTTATTTCTCACATCTTGGTAACAACCAAAATTGAGTTTTGATTACTGATTACTTATTGAATTCCTATAATTTGTTTCACAAAAAACCCCCTTTTATTTACTTGTTTCTGGAAGTAATTTGACTAATTGAATATAATTGTTGGTTAAATTAAAGTCTAAACCATTTTTCTCGTGGGATCGACCTCAACCTACTAGTTGGGTTCTTTACTTGATATCGAACGCTTATGCTTCTTTAGGGAGGTGTAATTTGAGCGTATCAATGCCCATGGCCCTTGACCAGTAGCTAGGGCCGTTGTGATGCCCGTGGCGCTTGACCAGTAGCTAGGGCCGTTGTGATGCCCGTGGTGCTTGACCAGTAGCTAGGGCCGTTGTGATGCCCGTGGCCCTTGACCAGTAGCTAGGGGAGGACTCCTACTTACTTGACCCCCTTTATGAACAATTTGACGGCCCGTCAACCTTACCACGGGCCGTCTAGGCGTCCGTCAAAGTGAAACTTACATGGGGATGGTTCTGGAAACCTATCATGAGCCCCTTAATGGACTGTGGTCCCCTTCACGGCCCATCTAGCGCTCTGTGGAGGGTTCCATAGTCCGCTTTTTGGGTTTGTGAGTTTCCCACTTGACCCATTCTAGCCTTTCTAGAATCGGAGGTGTTACATTATCTCCCCCTTGGGAACATTTGTCCTCGAATGCAACTCAAACTAACATGAAACAGTAAGAGAGAACCTAGAAACCCAATCATTAATGAAACTTCATCTAAATGCACATAAACAAGAGGAACCTCAGGCTCCAAGCTAGAACATATTCAAAACATCATAAGGAAAATAGGACCTAGACCTAGCAGCCCAACATGAAAGCAATCATATAAATGCACATATCAGAGGAGGAAACTTAATCTCCAAGCTAAAGCAAACTTTTAATATAATCTTTTCACAAGACAAACATGCAATATCATACTCAAATAGACATAATCATGAAGAAATTAATTAAACTAAATCATATTTTAAAAAATCAAATTTTCCATGAGCATGCATGCATGAGGAAACATGAGGATGACAAAGACACCCAAATCCTAAAGAGTGAACCACGAGGAGCTAAGACCTCAAGCTAGACTCGAAGATAAAGGAAAGAGGTAGGGATACTAAGATGTCAAACCGCCTCCAACTTTTAGTCATCTAACCATAACAAGGAATTCTTCCAAAACCAAAATAGTTCTACTCACGTACCAATCATGAAGCACATTATCTCCCCCTTGGGAGTAAACCCAACTAGTCTTTTCAAATCCATCTTCCTCAATCTAAACATAACACCAATGTCTGAACAACAACTAAACCATTGATACAAGTAGACACCTAAGAATTTCCACAAGGATTTTCAAGGACTACTTCAAGCACAATTACCATACATGGAGTTCTTACCATATCAAACGAAACACTCAACGTCAAGCAATACGTTACCATAAGCTAAAACAAAAACCTTAACTTACCAATCACCGCATCCCGGGAACCCTCATGATTTTGTCGAGTTTGAAGAGCATAGAACCTATCTTGTTTCCAACCACTAATAGGACCGGAGAAAGGGTAAGGTTGAGCCTGTCGAGGACTATCTCCCTCATTTCTAGCAACCAAAGAAAAAATCCTTATTTTATGATTTATCTTACCACAACCAAAACAAACATTAGAACCGGCTAGACATTTACCCTCATGTCTTCTCCCAAACTCCCTACACTCGAGCCACATTTGCTCACTACCACCCTTACCTTGAGAACGATTTCCTCTATCGGCCCTTGAATGTGAAGACTCACTATCATCCCTTCTTGCCCTCTTTGAATCCCTAGTTTTCTCCTTAAGTTTTTCTTTTTCTATTTGTTGTGCATGTATCATCAACCGGGAAACATCCATCTCCTTAACAAGCCTGGCAGTTAGGCATTCTTTGACCACTAAGTCGGAAGTACCTGACACAAACTTACTCATCCTTCCCTTGGATCGGCAACCATAGTTGGAGCATATTTAGACAATTGCGTAAATTTCACAGCATACTCCTTCACTCTCATATCTTCTTGGTGAAGGTTAATGAACTCTAGTACCTTTGCCTCTCTCATCTCAATGAGAAAATAACCTATCAAGAAAAGCAACCTTAGATTTCTCCCAATTAAGAGGACCCTCATATAATGCCCTATTTTCTTTCCATTGGTTGAACCAAACCTGACCAACACTCTTAAGTTGATAAGCAGCCAATTCCGTCTTTTCCAGCGGCATCACTCCCATGATCATCAACACCTTATACACCTCATCAATGAACTTTTGAGGATCTTCCTCAACGTTAGACCCATGAATTTTTGGAGGATTCATTCTAATAAAATCCCTCACCCTTGTTGCCGCCTTACCCATCCTTGGGTTCACGGGAGCCACAACCTCTCTATTTATTTGACCCATCATAGCTTGGGCCAATGCATGAAATGTGGCTCAAAACTCATAATTAGTGACTTGCTCGACCAAAGGGTTGAACGACACTTGGGGAACCTCTTGTCTCACATTCTCACGAACATTCTTATTCCTTCTCACGGGATTTCTTCATGGAGGAATATTCTGAAAAAGCACAAATAGGGGTTAGGAGAGAAAGAAACCTCAAGTTACACTCTATCACACGACTTTAGAGTAATGAAAGAAGTGAAGTTTCCTAAACATCTTATAGCCTCTTATTCATAAATGTGGTGCGCTTCACACTCATAACAAAAATCTACTTGATGTGGCTTATGATACATCCTAGAACCATTCTAAACCTTGTGCTCCAATTACCAAGTTTGTCACGACCCAAGGGTATACCCTAGAGGTAACATGGTGTATAGGACCTCGAGAGGCCCCATACAATCCACTTAGCATTCATAACATAAGAAATAGAACAAAGGAATTAAAAACAACATTTCAAGTCCAAAACATTTTATAAAAGTAAAACGGAAGTCTAAACACTTTGTCTCAATAGCCATCTAATACAATAGAATGAAATTGGGCATAGCCCATACATCATGTCCAAAATTGAAAATAAGGAAGAAGACTGAAAACAATGAAAGTCCATCCTCGAAGCATGAGGACTCACCAAAGCTCGGGACCCTCGATATCAACCACTAGCCACGAAACTGAGAACCCTGGTTGTCGGACTCTACATTTGGGTAAATGTAGGCAAAATTATGTGGAAGTACAAAACAATGTACCAAGTATGATAGCCATGTATAAAACATTTAAATCATGCTAAAAAGGGACATTTTCATAAGTATGCAATGATCAAGCTAAAACATATATTTTGGGAGTTAGAAACCATATGTCATAAAACCATGATCAATGCAAGTGAACACCATATTTGAACACATGTGAGATACTTCTAAAAGTAACCTTAGTTCATTATTATTGTGGGAATGAGCCTTAACCGACATAACTACCATGTGAGCTACTATAACATGATCCTCCGTTGTCTCCCACACCGAAAAGAGTTGTCCTACTTGCCAAGGTAGAACCATGAACTTCTAGTTTAAGCTGATCCACTAGCTAATATCTATCTAGAAAATCGTCCCGTGGGGTCACATAGGTAAGGGATAAGGATATTGCTTCTAGAAACCCAACCTCAACTCAAGAGAGCTTCAATCTCAAAATCCTCTTGGTGCTAAGCATAAATTCCCACGAAGTAGTTATTGAGTCTTGACTTATCTTATATTTAAATGACATGGGTAGTCTCCCCTTGACTTATCATAGGATAGCTTTTTAGACCATGCGTGAGAAAACCTTTCACCGTCCATGATCTTTTCATACTAGCTCATAAAGTAACATGGTAATTGCCTCTTGCTTATTCATTATATTAGCTTCTTAGCATTGGTTCATTTCAGGTGAGAAAACCTTTCAACCCTAAGAACCCTTATTATGTGATAATACCTTTCACAATCATGATTTAATGTGTTTATGAGGAAATCCTTTCAACAACATAACATCAACATCATCATTGATACTTTACTCTCAAAGCATCTTTAAAACATTAGCATAGATTTCATAAGAACATGCATAATTTCATAATTCACCTTTCAAGGTTCAAAACTCACTTTCAATCATCAACATCTAAAAATGATGGGTTAGATATAGGTTCATATAATTTCATCATATAATTCTATCAATTCATACTTGATTTCATAAAATCCTTCTTTCATAATCCAAACCCACATTATATCATCATAATTGGAAAATATGGGATTTACATGGGTTCATGGGGAATCATCATAACAACCATAGTATTTCATCAATTCATGCATAAGAGATCATAATTCAATCATTTAAATCAACATTGAAGAGAACCCATGTCAATTGAAGAAAACCCCAACTCAATTGGAGATTTCTAACTTTGAAAATAGGAGAATTTGGGAAGTCCATGGATGGAAGGAATCCATGGATGAAAACTATCATACCTTGATTCCAAAAGTTTTAAAGCAATGAAGGATTTGGAGACTTGATCTTGAAACCCTAGCTTTCTTCTTCAATTTCTAGAGAGAGAAATATTTGCGATGAAGAGCTTGATCTTCTTTTGGAAATTTATGAGAATGAATTTAGTTTGGGTGATTTGGAGGTTTAGAATCATTATCTAAGGGTTTGGGTAGAAGAAAAGATGACTTAGTATTGAGTTAAAATAATTGAGAAAAGACCCAATAACCCCTGATTCAAAAGGGAAAAATTACATGGATTGGTACTTTTTAATAAATAATTACTGATTTTAGCGA
The DNA here is from genome assembly GCA_029582545.1 of Solanum lignicaule. NCBI lineage: Eukaryota > Viridiplantae > Streptophyta > Magnoliopsida > Solanales > Solanaceae > Solanum > Solanum lignicaule. The sequence continues at coordinate 21,483 of JAJOOF010004267.1, read as the reverse complement.
TACTTTTTATTTATTACCATTTATAGTAATATATAACAATACTATGTTAAATCTGTAATATGTATTAAAAGTGAATTATGTATGCAATATATATGTATTATAACTATTTTTAAAATATATTATGCTTGTTTGGTAAGAAATTGACACATTGAATTATAAGTGTATTAAAATGTGTGATAAATGTATTATCCATCTATAAAACTTGTATTATAGGTGAATAATAAACTGTTCTTTGTAATATATATTAAAATTGTATTATAAATGTATTAAAAGTGATAAAGTGAAAAAAAAAACGTTATTGATAAAACTTGTATTATATGTGAATAATAAACTGTTCTTTGTAATATGTATTAAAATTGTATTATAAATATATTAAAAGTGATATAGTGAAAAAAATGTTATTGCTATAAATGGTAAATATTTTCTTAATATAGTATATTTATGTAAGTTTCCCATTTAAAAGCTACAGAATTGGCTCAGTGGAAGCCCATCACGGGTTGTCATGACCACCACGGCCTGTCTAACGAATTGTGAAGAAATTTAGAATGATATTGCTTCACTATTTCGGGAATAAATTTTTACTCCAAGATGGAAATTGGGCAAACTCGATGGCGTTGGAAAGAGGACTCAGAGACCTTCAATTTGATAGGTCATGAGAATTCTAATTCATTTTGTGCTAAAATATATGATAGTTTGAAGTTTACCCTAAAGTCTAAGTTTAATGAAAACCCTTCACGGATGACCTCACGGTCCGTGTGGGGCTTCACGGGCCGTTGTAATACCTGTGGCCCTTGACCAGTAGCTAGGGGAGGACCCCTACTTACTTGAACCCTTTCACGGCTACTTTGACGGCCCATCAACATTACCACGGGCCGTCTAGGCGTCCGTCAAAGCGAAGCTTACGTGGGAAGGTTATGGAAACCTACCACGAGTTCCTCAACGGACCGTGGTCCTATTCACGGCTTGTCTAGGGCTTCGTGGAGGGTTCTATAGTCCATTTTTTGGGCTTTTGAGTTTCCCACTTGACCTATTTCTAGCCTTTCCTGAATCAGAGGTGTTACTGGTGGGTTTAACCTCCTCTGGTGCTCTATACTCAGTCTGCAATCCTCCTCAAGCTGGATTTTATGAGTACAAAAATACTAGGGGGTATTCCAATGATATCAGCAATAGTCCAACCAATCGCCCTTTTGTACCTTATCAGGACTTCGACTACAACTTGCACCTGTTCATAATTCAGATCTGAAGCCAAAATCACTGGCAATGTGTTATTAGTACCCAAAAAGACATACCTTAGGTGACTGGGTAACTATTTCAGCTCAAGTACATGTGGTTCCTCAATAGACGGCTTTGCTGGAGGATTTGACTTGTTTTTCAGGACTAAGTCTAATTTCTGTGAAGCATAAGAATGTGACCCCATGCCTAGCAGAGAATTTAGAGTCTCCACATAATCATCTCGAAAGTGTTCTTCAAAATTCATTATCACGGATGCCAATGTTTCCACAACGAACCTTTCTTCAATAACAGCTTCTAGATTCCCTTCATCAATGACATCAATTACAGACACCACATTCATGTCATGTGGTTGCTTCATATACCTGCATGTTTTAAATTTTACCTCTTTATTATTGAATCTGAATTTCATCTCTCCACTCTCAACATAAACTAAAGCTCACCTTGTGGCAAAAAATGGCCTTCAAAATCTACCTCACAATCCAGGATCACGAAGTCGGCCAGAAAAACAAAGTTGTCCACTTTTACGAGCACATCAGATAAAATACCAACAGGTCGCTTCACTGACCTATCTGCCATCATCAACCTCATCGCCGTAGGTTTTGGAACAGCCAAACCCAATTGCTTATATATAGCCAGAGGCATCATATTGATGCTCGCCCCTAGATTAGATAAGGCTTTTGCAAACTCGAATGCACCGATGCTGCATGATATAGCGAAAGTACCTGTGTACTCCTTTTTCTGCATAAGGGACCTTGTAGCGATGACACTACATTGATGGACATTGTTGGTCGGTTCAAAACTTATAGCTCTTTTCTTTGTCACCACGTCTTTCATGAACTTCGCATATCCTGGCATCTAATCAAGAGCTTCTACTAACTGGATGTTCGCTGATAACTGCCTCAACATGGTTATACACTTTGCAAACTTCCCATCTTCAGTTTTCTTCTTGAGTCTTTGCGGGAATAGAGGAGGCGATCTTGGTATTTGTTGTAAAGGAAAAGTTTTCTGTAGTTCTGTTTTCTTTACCTTAGCTTGCTTCTCTGTTGGTTGAGCCACCCCTGTATCGTTTGCATATTCAGCTTTAACATATGCTTCTTTATTTCTCCCTATGTTATGTTCCTGCTCAATACCTACAGGTTTAGATTCATTCAGGACCTTACCGCTTCTGGTAGTAATTGCCATGCAATGCCCATCCTTTTTGGGGTTCTGAATAGTGTCACTTGGTAGTGAACTTTTCTTCCTTGGATTTAGCGATGCTGATAGTTGTCCCAACTGCTGCTCCAACTTCTTGATAGAAGTGGTGTGGGAATCCACCTGCTGACTCATACTGGAAAAATCACTCTTCATTTCTTTTACATCTGCACCAATTGATTCAACCTTTTGCAGCACCTTAGCTAACATATCCTCTATTTTGGACCCGCTAGAATTACCCCTACTCGATCTCTATTACCTAGGTACATATACACCACTGTGGTCATTTCTGCATCCATCTTTGTTCTGCCAGTTGCCTTGTTCTCTATTTCATGATCTTTCATATTGCCCATCTCTTGGGTAGCTCCGACCTTGATTTCCAGAATTATATCCTTGGTTTCCCAAGTTATAATTCCGAAAACCCCCCTGATTAATCATGTATTTTGCCTCCTCATCTAAGTCAATGTCCTGATCTTCATACCTCTGTGATGCACCAACAACATTCACTTTCTGTTAACCGGAGATGACGTGTTTTATAAGTAGATCCATTTGAGTCGTCATGTGGGCCATGTCTTGGTCCCTTTCTTCTTCTCGCTTCTTCTGTTCAGCTGAAAGCTCGAATGTGAACATAAGATCTCCGACCTCAGCATCTCTGGTGTGCCTTGCTCTATTATTCTTCGAGACTTCATCCATTATTTTCATAGTTTCGGGTAATGGCTTTCTCATGAATGAACCTCCACACATTGCATCAACGACAAACATAGTGACATAATTCAGTGATCTATAAAATTCCTGTTTTAAATGTCTTTCAGTAAGACCATGGTTTGGGCACTTCTTCAGCTTTTGGCTGAATCGCCACCAAGTATCATGAATTGCTTCCCCTGGTTATTACTTGTGCGCACTTATCTCGTTCTTCATGTGTATTTCTTTTGATCTAGGATAGAGCCAAAGGCTTCCCTCAATTCAGTCCAAGTTTTGATTGAATCATCTGGCAGTTCATTCAACCAGTTTGTCGCCTCCCATTAAAACACAACAGAAATAACCTCAGTCTAATAGCAGTCTGACTAACCCCAGTGATTTCCTGTGATTTACATATTTCTACGAAGTTCATTAAATGATGATTGGCATCATCACTAGCTGCACCTCTGAGCATTCCCTTCAAGTTTAGCAGCTGAATCATCGTACTAGTAATTTTGAATTTCACACCTAGAGGTAATGCAGGTAGCACTATTGCTCCGGTGACTCCAACTCCATCCAAGTCTAAGTCATCTTCTTCTAACACCATATGAGCTAGTTGTTGTGCTTGACCCCTTGGAGCTAGTGGCTGTCGGTGGGGAGGAGCTATCTCTTCCACTCCTTCATGTTCCTCCACCTCCCTAGGTGGGTCATTAACAACGTTTTGCTGAGCACCTCTAGCAGTTGTCTCAACCTCAAGTCCTAGTTTTTGTCTCTGAGCCTAAAGTTCCTGTGCATTCACCATCTTATGAATAGTCTTTCTAAGTTTCGTGTAGTAAGGAATCAATGGAGCTCCCTTACTTCTGGTATTTGGCATGCACTATTGAAATTACCTGTCAAAGACACAGACAAAGAACAAGATGTAAAATTAGGAAATATAACTACAATTAGAATAATTGCTAGTAAAATATTTCTGAATTGAAATTCCCCGGCAGCGCTACAAAAATTTGATACATCCAAACTTACACTTCAATTAATAAGTGAAAACTATCGATGTCAATTTATAGAACTTAATGTGAGTTGAGGTCGATCCCACAGAGAATTTACTTAAAGAAATAGTTTAACCGCCGCGTTTATTCAGCTGTTGTTATTATTTCATAACGAAAGTAATTGTGAAATGTAAAATGGCTTTAGGTGTAGTTTTCAAGTAACTAAAGTTTGTTATGTTGCTCAGATAAACACAAGTAACCGGATTTTAGCTTCAAGGTTGTGATGATAGATGAATGAAACCAGGGTTGTGTTTCCCATGACTTTACATTTAGTGTTGATTCGTGAACAATTTTCAATTGATTGTTTCTTTGCAGATTACCAGCGAGTTAAATATATCTAACGCATCTCAGTCTTGTTAGATAACATCCACTCGAATCGTCTCGGTGTTAGAGTATTATCTGTTTTTATCCTCGCATGTTTTGGTGTAAAAAATCTCTTCTCTCGAACTCGAATTTTCACTCCAAACCAACAGATTAATTCTACTTTTTCCTAACTACCGCTTTTCTCTCGAACAAGTGATAGATACAGGAAAGTTCTAATGTGTGCACTCATTAGAAAGAATGAATGTCAAAAGTATGAATTATATTTTGCAAATAATAATTACACTCTACTCATTCGGTAAATCTACACTTAGGTTAACACCATGGTTACCACAACCCTAATTGTGGTATTTAGCCACTCATGCTTTCAATAAATAAGCGAAAATAAATGTTGAATACATTAAAAGAGATCACTTACAAAGATTGTGAATTCAAAGAAAGCTTGATATTCAAAGACAAAATCAAAAGCTTCAAGTCTGGATCCGAAGTTAATCGATAAAAACCAAAGTAGAGAATATGGAAAGTAGTCTGTCGTTCAAGCTATCACGAGATAATTCAAAAATTAAACCTAATTAATTCAAATAGTTTGTCCAAAAAGAGTCCTACTCAAAGTAGGACTGAAGTGTCGGAATGTCACACGGATAGCACAACGGCCCGTCATGAGCTTCACGACCTGTGAGGCCTGCCGTGGTCTCACACTTTGACAGTGTGCGACTCATTTTACTAATTTCTTCCATGGGCAACCATACGGCTCATTAATTCTACCACGGCCCGTCAAGGGTCCCGTGGTCTTCGACCCAAACCTAACTCTTCATGCTTTTCACATGGGAATCTTCTCACAGCCTGCAGGACAGGTCGTCAAGAGGAACATGTCCCATCTGGGTGTCTGTGGTCCTTACATATCCATACCCAAACTTAGCTCCTTAAATACTTCACACTGGTCCTTCTTCACAAGCTTCGGGACGGACCGTGAACGAGAGCACGACCTATCAAGGTCTCTGTGGTTCTTAACTGGCCAATTTCAGCTTGCTCTTCCATCACTGCTTTAACTCCACAAGCCTCTAGATGGCTCGTCATCATGACCACAGCCCGTCTGGGCTCCGTGGTTCTTTTTTTCAGAATCATTTTCTTCTTGTTTCTTTTTATCTTCCGCGTCCAAGTGTTTTACATGTTCAAACATTACCAAACACATCATATCCACATAAATACACTTGAGTTCTAGCATTAATCCTTAGTTTTGAATGCCAAATGTGCAAAGATTTCACGGTACATCAATGTGTCCTGAAGAGAGGCCCTATAGTTGTTTGTACCATCGCACCCTTTAGGTGCTCCAAGTCATCATAAACTTCTGCATCACGGGTACCAAGCTCTTCCTCATCAGTCTCGGGAGCATCAAACTCGACATCCTCATAAGCCACAATAACATCTCCGGTCGTAGTAGCTGGAGAGATCTCAGAAATAGATGGCAACTCTGTACTTGAGACCTCAGGAAAGTCCACCTTGCCGAAGAACATAGATAGATCCATGGATTTAAGCTCATCCATGTCACGTCTCAGGCTAGTAACATCGGCTCTCAAAGCCGTAACATCATCAGACTGGTGCCCACTTTACTTATATGCCTCCACTCTCACTATGAGGACATCGAATGCAAAGCTATGCATGATGATCAATCCCAGTGCTCTCTCAACTCAGCCCGGATAGGAGCAAAGGCAACAACAAGGCCCTCTCAATCATATCAGGGACAATAGCCTCTACCCGTGAGGCACATACATGAGAAGATTGGGCCAGATGGCCCATCTGAACAGCGTAGCCTGGGTCAATGGGGGCAAGGAAGCAGCAACAACAATAGTAGAAGTAACAGAAGTAGGAGGGACAATAGTAGAAGTGCGAGGGGTACCTGAAGGCTCACCGGCCTGAGTAGGAGGGTCTGTGTCTGTCTGTAGCATCTCCATGATGACAATCGGGGAAGTGTCCACCTGTGCAACTCTCTTCCTCTCAGTCTCATCTCTAGTGTAATCAACCTCGAACCTCCGGTTATCAGTAGAGGAAGTGGGAGTCACTTCCACATCCGCTTTCTCCACAAATGGAACATAAGCACGCCGTCACAACTCTGTGATCAACACCGAGAATAGAAGTGAAGTCTGAATCTGCTTGGCCCTCATGGCCATCTCCTCCTCGATAATTAATTCGAGATTCAACCTATCCGGTCTATGATGCATCCCAACAAGGACGCCTTAGGATGCAGGAGTATGAACTCGTTTGGTGAAGGTATCAATGTACTGCTAATAAAGATGAACTAATACCGGGCAACCACATTCAAGTTCTTATTGTCTATCCAAACTCTTGGCTCGATCCATGGAGATGTGATGTCGGAGATCGTAGGAGCCAACCACCCCTTTAAATCATCCAATGTCTTTTTTTATATCTGATCTACCAAAACATGGATGACACTCATAGTGCACCCCAACACCTCATTAATGTCGGTGCTACTTCATTTCACCTTTCAACCGCGCACCACCACAAGGTCAATTGGTGAAAACGAGCTTGCCTTCTTTTTACCCTTTGGCACCAACTTCCCATATTCAACATAAAACTCTCAGACATAAGAAGGTATGTATGCGCCTCGGGGTCGTGTAAAGATCTCAATTTGTGGAACTTGATGGTGTTCTACACTTCCAGGTACCTGTCCACCACTCCATCTGTAGATAACCTCTTCTCCTCTAAGATAGTCCTCAACCCAGCAACCTTTAATCTGTTCAACGAAATTTGTTCAACGATTGAGGGGGAGGTGCCTATACTGGGGGCACTGGAGGTACCTTTTCAACCGTCTGTGCTGGAGGGGGAGGAGGTGTAGGAGTCACCGGTATCCTGGCTGGACCATGTAGCGCTTTAGAGAGCAACTCAACTCTCCTCCTTTGCAATGTCTGATCATCCTCCAGCTCGGATACAAATACTATCGATCTAGACTCTAAGTTGCCCTCATTGTTCAACTCTGATGTGGTGAGTTGGGTTTCATAGATGCCCATACTATCAGAGTTAGCCTCCGCTAGACTTGGATCATCAGTCCTCTTTGCCTTACCTATGCTCTTCCCCCCTACCGGAGGAAGTTTTGCCTGTGTAGCTCGTGAGGGAGCAGCACCCTCATTTATCACTATTACCCATGCTCTCTTCCTGGGTGGTTAATTTCTGCCTGGAACCTTAGGTCTGGCCATACCTGCAAAATAAAATAGAATAAACCAATACATTAGAAATAGTTCAAAAAATATCAAAGTGTAAACTATGTAGGAAAACTCGCCGACTAGTTTGGCGAGCCAAGTCGGGCTCACTGAAAGTGACAGAATGAAATTTCTCAGCTATCAGCACAAGTCGGTGATACACAGGGCCTTTCGGCGATTCACCGATCTCATTTGGCACACAAAAGGTAGCTTGCCGAATGTTATAGAATATGTCCAAAAATTGGGGCTGAGAAAGGGCGATTGAACAGACATTCTGCGAGTTGCCGAGTAAACTCGGCGAGCTCAGGAATATTGCCAAATGTTACAGAATAAAATCATCAAAAATGAAGAATAAGAAGGTGATCCAGGAGTGACTTGGCGAAACGTCGAGCCATTTGGCGAGCTCGACTAAGCTCGCCGTCTGGTCTCTTGTGCCAGTTTTTACCCAAACCTTCAATTTTTGACCTACAACCCACGGTAATGAAATTTAAGCACTATTCTATGTAATTAAGCCCAGACCCATATCAATAATGACCCTGGGGTTACTTAGACTTCCCCAATTTGTCTAAAATTGACCAATCAATGCCTTTAGCCCTTAGGAATGATGTCACTCGTTCTATCATTGGGCAAATTCAATTGATCGGTACAATTCGGGTTACTCAGACTTCACCCATACCAGCCTTAACATACAAACAACACACACCCAAGATTTCAATCACTTTAAACACGGAAATAAAAAATATGGGCTAAACACAAACATAAACATGATACGACAATAGACTCACTTAAAAATCAATCAATTCCACGCAATTATGCAACATATAAAACACTATTACAAAAATGTATCTTAAATTACTAACAACCAAGCCAAGTTTGGGATACCAACCTCAAAAGGAGATGGAACAAACGCTAGGCAAGCAACTACGGAAGCAAAAACACAAAAATCCCCTGAGAAATTGATCCCAACACAAGAGTAACGAGCAAACATATAATCTTGATATGAAATGTAGGAGTGCAAAGGTCGGAAAATAAGAAATGAAAGGGAATTTTGAATTTAAAATGGTTGAGGCCCTTTTTGACCCTTCAGTTCACTCCCTAGTTGGTGATAGTGACTTATGTCGCCGACCATTCGGTGATACGCCAAATGGTACTTTTGTCCTTTGAAGGTTACATAACTCCATCCATTTAGCTGGTCAAAACGGCGGTCCAGATAAGGTTCACCGACCTGTTCGGCGAGTCACCTACCTGTTTGGCGAGTCACCGAACAGCACCTGATCTCGCCTAATTTCCTCATTTCCCAAAACTTCGAATTTTCAACCTGCACATCTAACACCCGTTATTAAAACAATATTAAAAACTAAGAACTTAGGTTGCCTCCCAAGAAGCACCTTATTTAAAGTCGTGGTACGACGAAGACACACTTTCAAGCTTTATTCTTTGGGTTGACCATGGTGTCACTCGGTAAGCCTCCCTTTGGTCTTGAGTTTAAATGAGTCGAGATGCGACCCATTTGTGTTTCTAGCTGCTTAATTGATACCGAATATGAGGTAACTGTTTGGTTCAGATATGAGACGTCATCTTTCATTTCGTTTAGCACTTTGTTCGATCCTTCTACTTTGTTGAGAATGTGTGCAAGCATATCTTCAGTGCAAAAAATTTCAGGATCAACCATTTGTTCTTTTGGGTTTTGACGCTCATAGGACGGTACATATCATTTTTTGTCACCATCCCGCTCTCTCCAATTCATACCACGGTCACACCATTCCCTATCTCGGTCTCTACAGCCATCATCGCGATCCCTATTCTAGCCTTGGTTCCTGCCCGACCTTGGATAGTTCGGGCGGAAACCTCCTCCTTGATTTGTTAGGAAGTTTACTTCCTCATTGTACATAGCTTCAAATTACGCTTCATCGAAATTCACTCCATTAACTCCAATTGCATGCATAACCTTAGAACCACTACCCATGACGTGTATTTACAATAGATCCATTTGGGTCATCATCTTAGTTATGTTTGCATCCCGTTCTTGGTCTTTTTCCATTTGTTCCTTTGTCATCCTGAACTTCAAAGGAGACACTTGATATTCTCTGGTGTACTAAGCACGTTAATTTTTGTCATCTCATCAAGAAGAGTAGATGCTATTTCAAATGGTTGTTGCATGATTCCTCCTCGAACGAGCTAGTCTCCCACACCCTTGTTAACTGAATCTAGACTCCGGTAGAAGTATTGTAAGAACACATTGTTTGGGAGTCCATGAGGTGGACATTGGAGCAACAACTTCTGAAACCTCAGCCTTGTCTCATGAATTGGTTCACCATCCACTAATTTATAATTCTGAATATTATCTCTCAACGTCATAATTTTCGAGAAACGAAAAAACTTTACATAAAATGCATCGGTGGGCTCCTCTGAAGAAGTGATTGAATCCCTTGGTAACTCAGCTAACCACTTCATTGCTTCCCCCATTAGGAGAAAGGAAAACAAACGAAGTCGAACCGACTCTTGAGAAATGTTCTTGAAATAAAATGGCCCACACACATCCCCAAAGTGTTGGATGTGGTCATGAGGATCCTCAGTAGCTAGACCTCCAAATAGACCCTTCATTTGCAACATCTCCAACATAGTGCTAGTCACATGAAACACCGCATTTCCCACAACTGGAGTCAATCGAATAGCACCACACTTCCCAACCGATCTTCATTGACATAGTTCAAGTTACCGATGTTATCATTGTGCCCAAGTTGGTTAGAATTGCTCCCGTTAACACTCATCTCTTCACCTATTTAAGAGAAGCCAAGAAAGCACAAAAAATGTTGATTCTACTACAACACAATCAGTTCACAACTAAACTTCACTAAAAGAATTCTAAATACCACTCCCTGGAAGTGGCACCATTTTTCACAACGCTCAACTACACTTCATCCGATTCTAAGTGTAGGCGGTTGCAATCAAGTATAAACCTAATGAAGAGTTGGGGTCTATCCCACAGGGAGTGATACGATAAAGAATTCGATTACGAAATGAAAGGAGTGTTCTAATCGCTTGTAGAAGTAGACATTTTTAAAAAAATTAAAGTAAATGGCAGGGGTTTGACAATTAATTTCATTGGGGGGATTTGAGTGAACAATAAACACATTCAAACAATCGGGACTAAACAAATAGATAGGGATCATTCGGAGTGTGATCAATTGAATGCCAATTTCGCTAAATGGGTGATTATTACTTATGAAAAATCGCTAAATCTTAGTGGGTAGGCTAGACTTTAGGTGTAATAGCCATTTCTCAATCAATTATCACGAATCAAGCGAGTTCTCTCAAACCTCGACAAGCATAACAAATATAAACAACCCAACACCTCAATTAATCTACTTGTTCAAGCTAGATTGGTAAGATTGAATTTAGACCCACTTTCTCAAGATAAGTTTATAATAACTCAATCACTACAATCATCAATTAATAGTTTTAACTCTAAAACCTCTTTCTCAAGCAAGCTTAGAATACTAGGGTAGAATTGTATTTACAACTACAATTCATCAATTAAAACTCAACTATCAATTTAACCCACTTCAAATCAACATCAAAATTAGTAAATACTAACACCCAAGAGCTAATTGAAACATTCAATCACATAATCACACCCCGAAGAATGGGGTTTTAGCCACACATGATAAAGAGCTAGAAATACTTACCAACTATGTTTTCCATCAGCTTGGGTAACAATATACAAGTCTTCATAATGCACAAATTAAAATCTAAATCAAATAAACCCTAAATCTCTACTCAAAAAGTCAAAGAACAGTGTTAGGGATCAAAAACCCAAAACTAGATAATGTGGGAACTCTCTAATCTTCAGAACTCGGTTTTTCCCTTTTAAAATCGCATTTATATGATCCTTGATTTTCAACTTTAGAACCATTCAGCGGAATAAGTCGAACTTCGTCGACCAGGTCAACGATTCGCCGAGTGATCCACTTCATTTCCTTCTTGGCTTGGCTTTTCCAGTCATCCCTTCTGTGACATTAGATCATCAAAACTTCCATTGCCGATCCATTAGGCGCGTCACCGAAACTCCAATTTCCTCGCTGTGTAGGATTTTTCCATAGGTTGGACTGCTGTAACTTTTGGCAAGCTGAAGAGCCACTCGGCGACTCGCTGAGTGGCTTCAGTGAGCATCAACCTTGCTTTTCTAGCTTTTTCACTCCTTTTTGCCAGTAATGTTCTTGAATTGCTCTTTTTCCTTCATTTATGCATTTAAGCATTAGTTTAGAGCATAAAATAGGCATTGAGGACACTTAAACTCTAGATATTAAGCCCTAAATGAGTCAAATTCCCAGACTCATTACCTTCCGGGTCATTATTATCCACCACTAAAAACTATGTTTGTCCTCGAACATAAGGAAGAAGAATGAAGAATAACCGATATTACCAAAAGCCTGAGGTATGATCTTTTAGAGTCAGTGTTCATCTCTCCAAGTGAGCTCCTCCTTAAGACCATTCCATCAAGATCAACTACTAAGAACTGAACTTTCGAATCAAACTTAGGCAAATCTACAAATAAGAAGTGATCATCAAGCCACCGACTAGCCCACGAACCCATATGAACCAAAGCCCTCCAGACCATAACATAATCACCCAAGATGAATCTTTTCTCACATTACCATGATAAAATCCTAAATCAATGTGAACATGAACCAACTACCACACACTCACAATGCACAAACCATTACAAATATTATCAAGATTCCATTCTCACAACATAATATTTCCTCGAGCTTAAGTTATAAAAATATGACCTTTAGATATCAGGTACTCGTCAAGGGAGGATCAAGTTTATCTAACCCAAAGAAGGAAATGATCGAGTAACACCGATCCTCGAGACCCTACTAGACTTATCTTGTAGGCATCTGAGACTTATGCACCTGGGGCTCCGATGTCTTTTAGGAAAACCCTTCACTTCATGAAACTCTATCTTGCTTCCTTGGTCAGGTCTGATTCTTATCACTTCATTCCATGTTTGTGATTGTTTTTATCTATAACATAGTATTTAGACAATACCTTGATATGTTTGTGATTATGTTTATCAATGACATCTTAATTTACTCGCAGAGTGAGGATGAGCATGCCGATCAGTTGAGGATTGTGTTAAAAGACCTCAAGAATTGACAACTATTTGCAAAGTTTAGTAAATATGAGTTTGATTGAGATCCATGGCTTTTTTTGGTCACATTGTTTTTCGGTAAGGGTATTGATGTAGATCCGAAGAAAATGGATGCAGTTAAGAATTGGCCTAGACCCCTGTCCCCTTTAGATATTTGAATATTCTTGGGTTTGACCATATATTATAGAAGGCTTGTGGAAGGGTTTTCTTCGATTGCCTCTCCATTTACTACATTGACCCAAAAAAAGGTTAAGTTCTTATGGTCAGAAACATGTGAGAAGAGTTTTCAAGAGTTGAAAGATAGGCTTACCTCCGCTCTGTTGTTGACTTTATCGGAAGGCTCCAATGGGTTTTCTCTTTATTGTGATGCTTCATGGATCAGACAAGGGGGTATTCTTATGTAAATTGGAAAGTTACTGCTTATGAATCAAGGAAAATTAAGATTCATGAAAAGAACTATCCTACCCATGATTTGGAATTAGCGGCGGTTGTTTTTTCCTTAAAGATTTGGAGGCATTACTTATATGGTGTCGATGTCGATGTCTTTACTGACCACAAAAATTTGCAATACGTATTCAAGAAAAAGTATCTAAATCCTCGCCAACGTAGATGGATAGACCTTTTGAAGGACTATGACATGGGTGTCCTTTAATACTCGGGCAGAGCCAATTTGGTGGTTGATGCCTTAAGTCGGTAGTCGATGAGTAGTGTTGCACATGTTGAAGATGGTAGGAAAGAATTGGTTCGTGATGTTCATAGACTAGCTCGCCTAGTATTATGCAAGACATACAAAATAACAACAAACCTCTAACCTCCTAACCTCAAGGAAGGGCTTTGAACTCATCAAATTTAAACTTGCTCACCTACTCTCATCAAAGAAAGCTAATAAAAGCACCTATCTATCATGAAATAAGTGCCCTCACAAAAAGAAATAGTCCACACACTCAATTCAAAAGATTGAATATAAATTAAGGACTTCATATCAAGAACAACTCTCACACTTAGAAATAAAATTCACATGTATGCACAAAGAACCATAGGCTTGCCCATTATGTACATCTCCACTAATTAAGCATGCTTGAATAGAATCAAATAGGGCTTTAACAGGTTGTAATGTAGGCTAGGAGATGGGTAGGAAAACTATATAATAATGACTTACACTTCCTTAAGCACTTTGCAATTTTAGACTTCATCACCCCTTATTTTCTTCTCTTTATTTTCAGCCCTCTCTTCAACAATTATTTCACAAGTAATGTTCATCATCTCAAGAATGCTTCAATCATTTTTTTTAGTTTTCCTTCATAATAGGCACCCTCAACTTACGTATTTTACATGCGTTAAGGTGCACAATGTCCTTGGAAGGACCAGGGTCATCATCAAGGTAACTTCTGAAGTAGCCACCCTCAACTTAAGTTTATAAGTTTGGTTGACGTGCACAATATCCACAATGAACCAGGGCTAAAACAAAGTTTTCACAGTTTTCTTCATTCTTTACACATCAAGCATTTTCACCATGTTTTCACTTCCACCAATGTTTTCAACTTTTCTTCTCAACACAGTGCATTAAGGATTTCTTTTTGGATCAAATAGAAATATGGTATCAATAAAAAGGGATTCAACTTGATCACGTGGTTTACGAGAAAAAATATAGGTTAAAAGGCCCAAATGGGTTAAATTAACTAGTGATATAATATCTGAAAAAGCTAAAATTTACCAGATAAATCAAAGAAAGCCTATTCTCATCTCCTAAAATAGGCAACACTTTTTATTTCGCTTCAATAACATGCAGGGCAAGTTCTAGACTAAGATGCAAAATATGGAATAAACAAATTCTCACCACACATGGCACAAGTATCAATCAAGATGTATCAATTCCACTTCTAAGAGAGACACGATCATAAAAAACTACAAAAGAATATAAGCTATATACAAAGTCACAACCATGATATTTGGTGTCAAAGAATGTGTAATTTCCTTATCAATCAAGCATTCACAAGAAAGTACTACAAAAAATTTAGGCCTAAAATAGCAAGTATCGCACCACTCAAAAGTGCCTTTTCGTTTCTCTCAATTAAATCAAAAGAAAACTTATTCCTAAAAAAGTAAAAGACACTCGGTTCAAAGGGACTATCCTTAGGAAAAGAACCGAAAACAAAAGCCAAGGAACCCATCTTTAAAAAAAGAAAAGACTCAATAAAACAGAAAAAACTAGGAATTCATTTCCCCTATTCTAAAAATATATGACCAAAGGAAAAAAAAGTGATACTAATAAAATAAAAATTAAATCAAATAAGAAGTTACACTACTAATTGGGTTGACTCCTAATAAGCGCTTAATTTAACATTGCGGCACGACAGCATCAATTTTACTATTTTCCTTTCACTTTGAAGATATGAATTACACCCCTAATTTTACATCAATTTTTCTATTACGATCAAGGAGTAGTGGTATAAAAATAAAGGTCCCAAGCAATAGATATCGAATTATGCACTTCTTGGATCCAAAGTGAGGAATGTAATTATCCGATATTGGAACAATAAATTCAAGAATATAGACACATTGTTTCTCCCCCATACACTCTTCTATAGGCTCAGATGGCTCGATTAATATTTCATCATCTAAACATAATGTGGAAAAATGATTGGAATGAGGTTTAGTGTGCCTTAACTTATGAATTGTATTATTATTTACACCCTCATATTTACACATACTAGAGTTTTTAAAAATAATATGATCTACTTCATTACATAACTCTAGTGTACTCTTCTCAACAATGACAACATCAATAAAAGTATGATCAAGCAATTGGCCTTCAACTTTTAGCTCTTCAAGTTGACTTATAAGTATCTTTTCTTCCTCACACATATTATTACTAAATTGTTGGGTGTCATATGATTTAATCTTTGCACTCAACTGACATTCTAAATAATAGAGATCAAAATCAAAGATATCTTCAACCATGCGCTTAAATATTGATTTATAGCAAAGTATTAACAAATCTTCCATGTCCCCATACAACTTATCTTATTGAGAAAAAATTATCCTATAAGAATTCATAATATTAGAAGTATAAGAATTGCAAGAACACTTATCACTACATACTTTTTCAGTTGACATCTCAAGAAGAGTAAAAGAAATATGATAATAACTAAATAAAAAAAACTAATTTAAAACTAATCCTAAGAAACAAAAAAGGACTACAAGTCAAAATAAATACTAAAGACAATTTCTAAGCCACATTCTTCGGCAGCGGAGCCATTCTTGATAACGTCCAAATATATTTCTTGAAAATAAATATAAACGGTGGTATGCAATATATTTACCCAATTATGAGTCGGGGTCGATCCCACAGAGAATATGGAAGAATGTTGTCAATAAAAAATATTTAACTCGATAGTCGTTATATAAAGAAAGGGGGATTTAATTGAAAAAATATATAAAAAGAATAGAAATAGCTTTGAACTAAGTATTTATTTATATTCAATTTATTAGAAATAACTAGGAATGTGTTCCCCATGATTTCATAAAATAGCAAAAATATGGTACTAGTGATCTATTTCAATTTTTAGCATGCAAAGTTGGTAAGTTAGGTATCCCTAAGTGATTTGTCCTCCAAATAGGAAATTTCACCCCACACCTTGGTCCAGCTACGTGTGTATACTTTACTAACCCTTTCCTTTACCTCAGATTAGACATTGCATCAGTGTATGACTTAGTTTTTACCCTCGCACCATTTGACATTAGACTATTTGATAGCATCCACTAAATTTCTGTTGTTTAATTCTTTTCTCATTAATTACCTCCTTCGTCCGATAAGTAGCAACGAGGCGAGTTCTAGTTGCGTACCATTAAAAAGACTTCTAAACGAAAGAATTAACAATACATGCATAAAATCATTCAAGAATCACTTTGTACATACACTTACTTTAATATTTCATCATGGTTCCGACAACCCTAGTTATGAAATTTAGCTACTCATTATCTCAAAAACACAATCAAAATTTATTAAAATAAGCTTGTGTTAATCATAAAAATTTAAGAACAATAGCTAAACTATCTTTTATTAATCACGAATACAAATAAATAATAAAGGAGAACAAAGAATAAACCACAATTCTCTGGCCTCAACGGCGGCTCTTTCAAAGTTCTAAGCTAGAAGAAATTTATATTGTGCATTATTTCTTGGTTCTTGGCTCCCCTCCAGAATAATTTTTCATCCCTTATTTATAGATATAGAAATCATAAATAAAAAAATTAAGTTAAAGACAAATTAGGAAAAAAAAATCCAATTAAATTGGGGTTTACACTGTACGCATGATTTCTGGAATTTCCATCTCTCTTTTTTCATGTTACTGAAAGTGTACGCCGCCTCAAAATTGTGACAGCTTCAATACTTGACATGTGTACGATGAACATAAAAATTGAAACTCATCAATTTGCAGCCGCCATTTCCTTATATATATATATATATATATAAATATATTATTTGATTCAATTTAATCCATTAAGCTATTTGCTTAATTTCCTTCTTCAACCTTCCATCTTTAATTTGTTTTAGCTCTAAACTTCTTCATTTTTCACCAATTTTATCCTACAAATAAAATATACTATTTAGCATAATTCATAAAATTCAAGTTCAAAAAGGACAAATATAAATAATAAATGTGAGGTAAATAATGATAAAAAAATATGTAATTTTAGCCTCACATCAACACCCACACTTAAAACTTTTGCTCGTCCTCGAGCAAGCATTAAAGCTCATCTAAAGACAAATCATACTTGCAATGTCATCACTTTGATTAATACAAACAATTAGGCCATATACCAATTTCGAAACATCAAGTACACTTCTCAATCATTATGCAAGACATCCAAAATAACAACAAACCTCTAACCTCCTAACCTCAAGAAAGGAATTTGAACTCATCAAATTTAAGCTTGGTCACCTACTCTCATCAAAGAAAGCTAATAAAATCACCTATCTATCATGAAATAAGTGTCCTCACAAAAAGAAATAGTCCACACACTCAATTCAAAAGATTAAATATAAATTAAGGACTTCATATCAAGACCAACTCTCACACTCACAAACAAAATTCACATGTATGCACAAAGAACCATAGGCTTTTCCATTATGTACATCTACCCTAATTAAGCATGCTTGAATAGAATCAAATAGGACTTTAACGGGTTCTAAGGTAGGTTAGGGGATGGGTAGAAAAACTATATAATAGTGACTTATACTTCCTTAAGCAGTTTGCAATTTTAGACTTCATCACTCATTATTTTCTTCTCTTTATTTTCAGCCATCTCTTCAACAATTATTTCACAAGTAATGTTCATCATTTCAAGAATGCTTCAATCATTTTTTTTAGTTTTCCTTCATAATAGCCACCTTCAACTTACGTATTTTACATGCGTTAAGGTGCACAATGTGCTTGGAAGGACCAGGACCATCATCAAGGTAACTTCTGAAGTAGACACCTTTAACTTAAGTTTTTAAGCTTGGTTGAGGTGCACAATATCCACAAGGGACCAGGGCCAAATAAGAGTTTTCACACTTTTCTTCATTCTTTTCACATCAAGATTTTTCACCCTTTTTTTACTTCTACCAATGTTTTCAACTTTTCTTCTCAACATAGTGCATTAAGGATTTCTTTTTGGATCAAATAGAATTAAGGTATCATTAAAAAGGGATTCGGCTCGATCACATGGTTTACAAGAAAAATATAGGCTAAAAGGCTCAAAAGGGTTAACTAGTGATATAATAGCTCAAAAAGTTAAAATTTACAAGACAAATCAAATAAAGCCTATTTTCATCTCCTAAACAAGGCAACACTTTTTATTTCGCTTCAATAACATGCAGGACAAGTTCTAGACTAAGATGCAAAACATGAAATAAATAAATTATCACCACACATGGCACAAGTATCAATCAAGATGGATCAATTCCACTACTAAGAGAGACAGGATCATAACAAACTACAAAATAAAATAAGCTATATACAAAGTCACAACCATGAGCTGGTGTCAAAGAGTCTGTAATTTCCTTATCAATCAAGCATTCACAAGAAAGTACTACTAAAAATTTAGGCCTAAATAACAAGTATCACACCACTAAAAAAGGTCTTTTCTTTTTTCTAAAAAAAAAAAAAAAAAAACTTATTTCTAAAAAAATTAAAAGACACTCGGTTCAAAGGGACTATCCTTAGGAAAAGAACCGAAAACAAAATCCAAGGAACCCATCCTTAAAAAAGAGAGAAAAAGACTCAATAAAACAGTAAAAACTAGGAATTCATTCCTCCACCGCACACTTAAAAAGATGCTATGTCCCCAAAGCATTAAATAAAATTTAAAACAAGGGTTAGGAAAACTTCCTGAGGCTTTTAGGCCTAGCTAGTAGATTGTTCTCATAATTATCATCAAGCGTCGTCACACCACACTTCAGCTCAAACATGCTCCTTTGCTTCAATTTTTTTTTATGGATACTCAGACTTCCCCTAATCTGCAAAAACAAGACCAAAGGAAAAAAAGTGATACTAATAAAATAAAAATAAAATCAAATAAGAAGTTACACTGCTAATTGGGTTGCCTCCCAATAAGCGCTTAATTTAACATCGCGGCGCGACACCATCAATTTAACTATTTTTCCTTCCACTCAGAAGATATGAATTGCACCCCTAATTTAACATCAATTTTTCTATTACGCTCAAGGAGTGGTTGTATAAAAATAAAGGTCCCAAGCAATAGATATCACATTATGCACTTCTTGGATCCTAAGTGAGGAATGTAATTCTCCGATATTGGAACAATAAATTCAAGAATATAGACACATTGTTTCTCCCCCATACACTCTTCTATAGGCTTAGATGGCTCGATTAATATTTCATCATCTAAACATAATGTGGAAAAAAATTGAAATTAGTCTAGTGCGCCCTAACTTGTGAATTGTATTACTATTTACACCCTCATATTTACACATACTAGAGTTTTTAAAAATAATATTATCTACTTCATTACATAACTCTAGTGTACTCTTCTCAACAATGACAACATCAATAACTTTTAGCTCTTCAAGTTGACTTATAAGTATCTTTTCTTCCTCACACATATTATTACTAAATTGTTGGGTGTCATATGATTTAGTCTTTGCACTCAACTCACAATCTGAATAATAGAGATCAAAATCAAAGATATCTTCAAGCATGCACTTACATATTGATTTATAGAAAAGTAATAACAAATCTTCCATGTCCCCATACAACCTATCTTGTTGAAAAAAAACTATCCTATAAGATTGCATAATATCAGAAGTACAAGAATTGCAAGAACACTTATCACTACATACTTTTTCAGATGACATCTCAAGAAGAGTAAAAGAAATATGATAATAATAAAATAAAATAAAAACTAATTTAAAACTAATCCTAAGAAACAAAAAAGGACTACAGGTCAAAATAAATACTAAAGACAATTTCTAAGCCACTACCCCGGCAGTAGTGCCATTCTTGATAACGTTCAAATATACTTTTTGAAAAGAAATATAAACAGTCGTATGCAATATATTTACCTAACTATGAGTCGGGGTCTATCCCACAGAGAATATGAAAGAATGTTGTCAATAGAAAATATTTAACTCGATAGTCGTTATATAAAAAAAGGGGGATTTAAATTGAAACAAAAATAAATAGAATAGAAATAGCTTTGAATTAAGTATTTATTTATGTTCAGATTATTAGAAATAACTAGGAATGTGTTCCCCATGATTTCATAAAATAGCAAGAATATCGTACTAGTGATCCATTTCAATTTTTAGCTTGCAAAGTTGGTAAGTTAGGTATCCCTAAGTGATTGGTCCTCCAAATAAGAAATTTCACCCCACACCTTGGTCCGGCTACATGTGTATACTTTACTAACCCTTGCCGTTACCTCAGTTTAGACATCACATCAATGTATGACTTAGTTTTCACCTCGCACCAATCGACATTAGACTATTAGATAGCATTCACTAAATCTCTGTTGTTTAATTCTTTTCTCATTAACTTCCTCCTTGGTCCGCCAAGGAGCAACAAGATGAGTTCTAATGTTGCGCACAGTAAAAAAGACTCCTAAACGAAAGAATTAACAATACATGCATAAACATTATTCAAGAATCACTTTGTACATACACTTACTTTAATAATTCATCATGGTTCCCACAACCATTTAGCTTCTCATTATTTAAAAAACACAATAAAATTTTTTTAAAATAAATATGCTTGTGTTAATCATAAAAATTTAAGAACAATATCTTAACTATCTTTTACTAATCATGAATACAAATAAATAATAAAGGAAAAGAAAGAATAAACCACAATTCTCCGACCTCCACGGCGGCTCTTCCAAAGTTCCTAAGCTAGAAGAAAATTTATATTGTATATTGTTTCTTTGTTCTTGGCTCCCCTTCAAAATAATTTTTCATCCCTTATTTATTGATATAGAAATCCGAAATAAAATAATTAAGTTAAAGACAAATTAAGAAAAAAAAACCCAATTAAATTGGGTTTTCCACTGTACGCGTGATTTCAGGAATTTCCATCTCTTTTTTCCGTGTTGCTGAAAGTGTACGCCGCCTCAAAATTGTGACAGCTTCAATACTTGC
>JAJOOF010004266.1:0-38708 GCA_029582545.1 Solanum lignicaule | reverse complement strand
AAAATTTAAAACTTCTTTAAGACCATAGAATCGAAAACATTTTCATAAAAAACGGAAGTCTTTACTAAACCTTTGTCTCAAACCATCTAATAACTCTTGAATAAAATTCATTGGGACGTAGCCCATACAAATTCTAAAACATAATGAAATGACATAAGGAGATAAAGGGTTCATCCTCGAAGCTATGAGAACTCACCAATTCCTCAACTCTTCTAGCACCTTAGCAATCTAGCCTCCAAAGCAACTCATTCTCTAAAACCCTACATTTGGTTAGAATGTACGCAATATGCATTAGTACAAAATGTACCAAGTATGAAAGCTAGCACAACATCATAAGAGTATCTCAAAATGGTTAGTCAACATAAGACATAAGCATAAGAGATAATAACATATTCATAGCATAATCATCATAATCACATCATGGTCTCCAACATAAGCATCATATAAACATAAGTCAACATAAGACATAATTAATGATCATGGGAGACAAGTCATAATCATATAAGCATAGTTGACCATTGGTCATCCATACCATAAAAGAACCATTCTCAAGTAACCTCAAAAGAATACAAGTGCAAAGGAAGAATAGCATCCCATAATACAACCCAAGCCACGTATCCCTTTTTGGTCATCCTAATAATGGTCTATAGGCATAGTTAAGTCTTAAAACTTTCTACCATAAGGGTACCATACTCCTAAGTAACCTCAAGACACAGTTGTACAATGCATGAAAGGCATCCCATACTACCCTTCACACTAAGCATAACCTTGAAGTCATCTTAATCATATTCACCCTACTTTGGTCATACTAAGAGCTTACTTCATATAGACAAGGGAATTACCACCTTAGTCAATCATATCTTGGAGGGAAACTATGGCAACAACCAAGCTAAGTCATACTATTTGTGGGAACCCTTCATACTTAGGCTTACACCATACTTGTGCAATGTATGGATAACATCCCATACTATTACCCACACTAAGTACTCATTTAGACCATCATAAATGTTCACTAGTTGAGGACTAATCCCTCTATTCTATTTACCTCTATTCAAGGCTACCAAGTAATAACCCCCTAATAGGCTAGACCATGCTATCATCTTACTAACATAACTAGTTTAAGCTAAGCTAACTAACTTGGAAAACACACTAACATGCAAGTCCAAGCTATTCATAGGGGTGTATGATTTGCAACCCTAAGCTATCCTTAGGAGAGTATGAGTCCTCAATCGGGAGCTACCATGACTAACCTAACTCAAGCTACTCTTTACATGCATCTTACAATGCAAGGTCAAGCTACCCTTAGGAGAGTATGGATCCTCAATCCTAAGCTACCCTTAGGAAAGTATAAATCCTTTATCCCAAAGCTACCATGACATGGTCTTGGCCAAACCAAGTCAAGCTACCATGAATGAATCCTAACAATGCTAGTTCAAGCTACCCATAGGAGGGTATAAATACTAAATCCTAGGCTACCATGACTACACCTAACTCATGCTACCATGACATGCATTCTACAGTTGTAAGTCAAGCTATACCTTAGGAGAGTATGGATCCTCCATCCCAAACTATCAACCTTGGTCTTATCCTACTAAGCCAATCTATACATGAAGGGATCATACATCACAACTTCAAGCTATTCTAGTCTAACATGCTTTGATTCTTTTTAGGTTTTTAAGCAAACCTAGAATCCTTCTATGTGAGAGAACCCTTGGTTCTCCTAGCAATTCATGCCTAAGTGTATAAGAGAAAGAGAATACACAACAAGATCACATCATATTGACTTTACCCCCAAAGGCCTAATAGTGATGGCTACAAGTGCTACTTTCAAGCTTAACTTCATTCTATCATGATCCATGTCTAAATTACAAGCTATTCAATCACATTATTTCCTAGTAAGTGTTTCTAGTCATAATTGATTCATAAAGGTTCAATTCTTACTTCACAAGTCAAGAATCCTTCCTATTCAACCAAGTCTAGTTCAATTCATGATTAGATGATCCTAACATGAGAAATTAGTATTCAAGACATTGATTTAGGAAGATCAATTTTGAACCTTCAACTTTGCCTCTAATGGCATAAACCCACAATGATCACATTCATCAATTTAGATTAGGGTTCATCATAGAAATCATATGAAATCGTCATAATATTATTAAACAAAGCTAAATCATTCATAATTCGGTGATATCCACTAGATTGGAATCACACCCAAACCCTACCCGCAATGCAAGCACAACGCTAGCTAGAACGAGGTTTTTGATTTCACAAGTGGGGAAACTATGGGGGCTCTATGGGTGGAAGAACCCATAGATGATTAAACTTCACATACCTTGGATCAAAGCCCTAAACAAAGCTTGAATCAATGGTGAAAATCGCCCTAAACTGCTGCCCCAACTTCCTTTCTTCTCCTTCTTCTTCTTCACTTCTAGAGAGAGGATATTTGGAGAGTGATTTGGGGTCTTTAGATGAATGAGCTAATGACTTAGTTTTAGGGTCTTATTAGGTATTTATAGGTGGTTATTTAACTAATTAACCGACCCCCTAAGCCTTTAATTAAAGAACTAATTAATTCTCAAACCCCCAACTTAAAACTAAAAGTCACAAAACTGGCAGCATCTACGGATCACCCATCCACGGACCGTGGATGGGTCTACTGGCCGTCAATTGGTCTCGTGGTTGGGGACTGAGGCCTGAAGTTGTAGGCCTGTGTAGTCCTTGACCTACGACCATTACATACGGGGTGTGGTCCAGTCTACTGTCCGTGAATGACCATCCGTAGGTCACTAAAATTGGACTGTTTTGGGGTCCTCCTCACGGACCCTTTGGGTGGTCCTTGGGGACTCGTACCCGGACGTTTAGCCCCTAAAACCCCTATTCTAAGTACGGGAACCATTTATCTTGATTTTAACCCTCATACGACACTCCAAAACTCTTTCCAAAGGCTCTAGAACCCACTAGTTCATATCACTAAATTCCGGGGTGTTACATTATCCCCCACTTGGGAACATTCGTCCTCGAATGACACTTTAAACAATTTATAAAGTCTAAAATCTAATTTAGCAGCTCAATATGCATGTACTACATCTAATGCACACTATCAAGGAAGAAAACTTCAATTCCAAGCTAAACACATTCCATGCATCACAAGGGAGTAGGAACTACTTCTACCAACCCCAAATGCCTCAAAATCTATATCTACTCATTTTCAAGGAGGAACTAACATCTCCTAGATAAAACATGCTCAACACACACTCATGGAGCCTAAAATGCAACTTCTCATAAAAGCATCTATTCAAGGAGGAACCTTTCAACTCCAACCACTAAGGCATGCTCATAATCAATTCATGTAGTCTATATGCAAATCTTACTCAAATGCATTACAACATGAGGAAACAATGCAAGTAAGTCATTTCTAACAAGACCTAAGAATTTTCATGAACATGCATCACATAAGAAGATCATGGAAACATGCAATTCACAGATGACTTCACATAAAAGCAAACCAAGAGAAACGTATCATCTCAAGCTTGAATAGGACTAGAAGAAAAGGATGAGGATATTGGGACATCTCATTGGCCCTTGGCCTCCCATGTAGCACTCTTAACCAAACTCCTTACTCGAAGAAAACTCCACACTACTTCATGGAAAAATTTCTTTGATCTTCTATTTCTTAACTTGCCGGTCTAAGACCTGTACCGGTACTTCTAAATTAGAGAGGTTCTCACTAAGCAACTATAGCTCACAAGGAACCTTACTAACACCACTCAAGATCCCACATGAGTCTACCACACCGGGTCTAAACTCCTCAAACTCACTACACCTCTTAAGGTGAGAACATCAAGCAAGCCTAACTCATGAACATCAAGGACACTCAATGACCTTATTATTTAAGCACATTATCCCCCACTTGGGAGTGAGCCTAAACAACTCTTTACAACATCACTTCTTTCAATTCTAAGGTCGAAGCAAGTCATCACTTAGATTTCACATCACCACACAAAATAATTCTAAACCATGGTGAATTACACTTCTACCCTTCTTAGAGGAGTCCATTCACTCAACCGATCTAGGCATTACTTAAATACCCTATTCCACCAATTTATCAATATACCTCAAAACTCATTATGACTAAGTCGGGTTCTACCAACAACTAAACATAACCACACAACAACCTTGTTAGTTAGGCACACTATCTTCCCCCTTGGGAGTAAGCCTACACAAAAACTTCTAACATCTTAAATACTAAAGACAACATCATAACCTATCATCTCAAATCTACCAAGTCACATAGCCATAAATGGCATCTCAACCAACCTTTCTCCCTCACTTCTTGCAGCATAAACCCTTCTAATAGTCACATCCTAAACACCATCAGAAAAGGGATAAGAGAGAGAGCTTATAGATCTATAGCACGACTTGGAGAATAAAGAAGTGAAGTTTCCCAAGCATCCAATAGCCTCCTATTCATAAAGGTGGCGCGCTTCACATTTATAAACAAGACTCTACTAGATGTGGTTTGAGACAATCGTAGAACCATTCTAAACCTTGGGCTCTAATACCAAGTTTGTCACGATCCAGGGGTACCCCCTAGACGTAACACGGCGTACTCGACCCCGAAGAGGTCTCATACAAGCCTTTAGCATCATAACATAGGTAATAGAAAAGTATGAAAAATTTAAAACATCTTTAAGACCATAGAATTGAAAACATTTTCATAAACAAGCGGAAGTCTTTACTAATCCTTTGTCTCAAACCATCTAATAACTCTTGAATAAATTCATTCGGACGCAGCCCATACAAAGTCTAAAACATAATGAAATGACATAAGGAAGTTAAGGGTTAGACCTTGAAGCTATGAGGACTCGCCAATTCTTCAACACTTCTAGCACCTTAGCAATCTAGCCTCCAAAGAAACTCATTCTCCAAAACTCTGCATTTGGTTAGAATGTAGTCAATATGCGTTAGTACAAAATGTACCAAGTATAAAAGCTAGCACAACATCATAAGAGCATCTCAAAAATTGTTAGTCAATATAAGACATAAGAATAAGAGATAATAACATATTCATAGCATAATCATCATAGTCACATTATGGTCTCCAATATAAGCATCATATAAACACAAGTCAACATAAGACATAGTTAATGAGCATAGGAGAAAAGTCATAATCATATAAGCATAGTTGACCCTTGGTCATCCATACAATAAAAGAACCATTCTCAAGTAACCTCAAAAGCATACAAGTGCAAAGGAAGAATAGCATCCCATAATACCACCCAAGCCAAGTATCCCTTTTTGGTCATCCTAATCATGGTCTATTGGCATAGTTAAGTCTTAAACTTTTTTCCCATAAGGGTACCATACTCCTAAGTAACCTCAATACACACTTGTACAATGCATGAAAGGCATCCCATACTACACTTGACACTAAGCATAACCTTGAAGTCATCTTAGTCATATTCACCCTACTTTGGTCATACTATAAGCTTACTTCTTATAGACAAGGGAACTACCACCTTAGACAATCATATCTTAGAGGGCAACTATAGCAACTACTCAATCTAAGCCATACTATGTGTGGGAACCTTTCATACCTAGCCTTAAGTCATACTTGTGCAATGTATGGAATGCATCCCATACTACCACCCACACTAAGTACTCATTTAGACCATCATGAAGTTCACTAGTTCAGGACTAATCCCTCTATTCTATTTACCTCTATTCAAGGCTACCAAGGAATAACCCCTAATAGGCTAGACCATGCTATCATCTTACTAACATAACTTGGTTAAGCTAAGCTAACTAACTTGGAAGACACACTAACATGCAAGTCCAAGCTATCCAGAGGGGAGTATGATTCTCAACCCTAAGCTATCCTTAGGAGAGAATGCGTCCTCAATCCCAAGCTATAATGACTAACCTAACTCAAGCTACTCTTGACATGCATCTTACAATGCAAGGTCAAGCTACCCTTAGTACAGTATGGATCCTCAATCCTAGGCTACCCTTGGGAGAGTGTAAGTCCTCTATCCCAAAGCTACCATGAAATGGTCTTGGCCAAACGAAGTCAAGCTACCGTGAATGCATCCTAACAATGCTAGTTCAAGCTACCCATAGGAGAGTA
Source organism: Solanum lignicaule (assembly GCA_029582545.1). NCBI lineage: Eukaryota > Viridiplantae > Streptophyta > Magnoliopsida > Solanales > Solanaceae > Solanum > Solanum lignicaule. Next base: position 32,581 of record JAJOOF010004266.1, on the reverse strand, counting down.
TAAATCCTCAATCCTAGGCTACCATGACTACACCTAACTCATGCTACCGTGACATGCATTCTATAATGCTAAGTCAAGCTATACCTTAGGAGAGTATTGATCCTCCATCCCAAGCTATCAACCTTGGTCTTATCCTGCTAAGCCAAGATATACATAAAGCGATCATACATCACAACTTTAAGCTATTCTAGTCTAGCATGCTTTGATTCATTTTAGGTTATTAAGAAAACCTAGAATCCTTCTATGTGAGAGAACCCTTGGATCTTCTAGCAATTCATGCCTAAGTGTGTAAGAGAAAGAGAATACACAACAAGATCACATCATATTGACTTTACCGCCAAAGCCCTAACAATGAAGGCTACAAGCCCTACTTTCAAGCTTAACTTCATTCTATCGTGATCCATGTATAAATTACAAGCTATTCAATCACATTCTTTACTAGTAAGTGTTTCTAGTCATAATTGATTCATAAAGGTTCAATTCTAATTTCACAAGTCAAGAATCCTTCCTATTCAACCAAGTCTAGTTCAATTCATGATTAGATGATACTAACTATGATCAATTAGTATTCAAGACATTGATTTAGGAATATCACTTTTGAACCTTCAACTTTGCCTCTAATGGCATAAACCCACAATGATCACATTCATCAATTTAGATTAGGGTTCATCATCGAAATCACATGAAATAATCATAATATCACTAAAAAAAAGCTAAATCAATCATAATTGGGTGATATCCACTAGATTGGAATCACAACCAAACCCTACCCACAATTCAAGCACAACCCAAGCTAGAATCGGGTTTTTGATTTCACACGTGGGGAAACTATGGGGGCTCTATGGGTAGAAGAACTCATAGATGATTAAGCTTCACATACCTTGAATCGAAGCCCTAAACAAAGCTTGAATCAATGGTGAAAATCGCCCTAATCTGCTGCCCCAACTTTGTTTCTTCTCCTTCTTCTTCTTCACTTCTAGAGAGAGGATATTTGGAGAGTGATTTGGGGTCTTTAGATGAATGATCTAATGACTTAGTTTTAGGGTCTTATTAGGTATTTATAGGTGGTTATTTAACTACTTAACCGACCCCCTAAGCCTCTAATTAAATAACTAATTAATTCCCAAACCCTCAACTTAAAACTAAAAGTTACAAAACTGGCAGCATCTATGGATCACCCATCCACGGACCGTGGATGGGTCTACTGGCCGTCAATTGGTCTCATGGTTGGGGACTGAGGCCTGAAGTTGCAGGCCTGTGCAGGCCTTGACCTATGCCCATGACCTACGGGGTGTGGTCCAGTCTACTGGCCGTGAATGGCCATCCGTTGGTCACTAAAATTGGACAGTTTTGGGGACTGTTTTGGGGTCCTCCTCAAGGACCCCTTGGGTGGTCCTTGGGGATTTTTACCCAGACTTTTAACCCCTAAATCCCCTATTTTAAGTACGGGAACCATTTATCTTGATTTTAACCCTCATACGACACTCCAAAACTCTTTTCAAAGGCTCTAGAACTCACTAGTTCATCTCACTAATTTTCGGGGTGTTACCAAATCCCACCTACCTGATTAAAAAATCTACGGAGAAATTCTTTGTATTTCGGGGATGAAAATTGAAGAATATTGCTGCTTGTTCTTGAAAGAAATGACGCTTCTTTCTCTTCTTTCGTTCTAATTGGGATGATTTTTGGAGAATAAGGGTTCTGGGTATGTATGACTATGTTACTAGGCTTAGACCGAGTAAAACGATGTAGTTTAGGCGTCAAACGACGTAGTTTAAGTGCCCACACGCATAGAGAAAGGACCAAAACGACCCTGACTTAAAAGTTGACAAAGATCATCCAAGGTGGTACTGACGAACCGTCGTTTGGACTACCGGCCATCGACTGGGGTCGTGGTTCATTGTCTTCCCGACAGGGCTTCACTAAAACGAGCATAACATTTCACTCTGAGCTTGGATTTTAGCAAACTTCGTGGCGTTGGAAAGAGGATTCAATTATCTTTAATTTAATAGGCCATGGGCCACCTAATTCATTTTGTATTAAAAGATTTGATCGTTTGAAATTGACCCAACAACCATTTTCCTCTAATTGGCTGCTGACCTTCACCTACGGTCCAACCACGGACCGTACTGGTCAGCCATGGATGGGATCAAATATCCCTAAATCCTGGACTCTGACACTAAACTCCACATATGGACTGTGTGTCAAACCACGGATCGTTGGTGGCTTCGGTGGTTTTGGCACCAAGACCAAGACAGCTACACTTGTTTTATTTTCTCGAATCCGAGGTGTTACACACATGCTCTTAAAGTATGTATACTAGTCATTGCAGGCATATGTTTGTGTGTGTTGATGCGTGTACTGTTTGCTAAAATCCAAGCTCAGAGTGAAGGAGAAAAATCGAAGTGCACCTGGGCAGGGGCCTGGGGAGTCGCCCCTCTCAGAGCCCCAAGAAGAGGCCTCTAAAGTTTGGGCTCTGAGGCGTCACGCCAGCCAGAGCACCCCACCCCAGCCTCTGACATTCAAGGTCTGGCGCCCCACGCCTCTCAGAGCGCTAGGGACGCCAGTTCTTCCCATTTTCCCCCTTCTTTCTGTACTAGTTACTTAGCAACGTACGTATATTTTCTAGTCGATTTCTATACTCTAAGGTACGTCTAAACATCATGAAATCATCCATAACATGAGATCATGAATCTTGAATCCATAATCCAATTTAAGGAAAGTTAAAATCAGAGTCAAGAGAAGTAAGAGTCAAGTCAAGAGAAGTTCTTAGAGTTTTCCAAAAGTCTTTTCCAAATGTTTTAACTTTGTTTTAAGACTTAAAGTTCAAGTTGAGAAAAGAGTAAAGATTGAAGTTCATTTCTTCAAAAGTATAAGGGGACTATGTATTCCCAAAGAGTTTAAAATGTTTTTACATTTAAACAATAAAAGGAAACCTTGATTTCCAAAGAGCCTTTACGCTAGTTTTTAGAGAAGAGTAAATGCTTTCATCATTAAGCAAGAGAGGAAACTTTGATTTCCAAGATAGCCCTTCAACTAAGTTTTTAAGAAATTATCTCAAATCACAGAAAGAAGTATGTTTTTTAAACATCAGAGCTAGTATCATATTTTGGGAGTAGTATTGAGCATCGATATGGGTGAGAGTTCAGACAACTCTCAGCCCCCATAAATCATGTAGCCACCATGGCTAGAAAATGGTCCTACTTTTTAGATGATTCGTTAGTGCTTTTAGCATAGACTAGTGGATCCAATTAGTAGTCAGGTTCTATACCCTCGGCAAGGTATAGGGAGGCCCTGGCAGCGTGAGGCAAAATGATGTATCATCACAGTAGCTCTTACGTGATGGTTGTCGGTTAGAGAAACTCCCACATAAGTATTTGTATTCTTATTTACATAGTTTATATGTATATTTATATACATTTCAAAGTTATATTGTATTTTTTCATACACAGAGTATTATTGTAATTCTAAATAAACAAAGTTGACATCCATGTTTTAAAAGGTTTTCTTTAAATTGCACTTACATTACTGCTTTATATAGAAATGAGTTGAGTTAAGACATGTAAGTTCTTCAGTTCCTTTTAAGCTTATGTCTTGTTTTAGAATTCACCTCGCATACTCGTACATTCAATGTACTGATATCATTTGGCCTACATCTTTTAATGATGCACATACAGGTAACCAGGATCACCATCCAGTGCATCGTTGATTCAAGCTGAGCTCCAGAGTTTGTTGGTAGCCTCCTTGCTTTCGGAGGAACTCTTTTATTGCTTTTAGTAGTTTTAGTTCATTAGGATGTTGTGGGTCTTTTCCGACATCCATCTCAGTTATTTAGAGGCTTCATAGGCAGCCAAATGTTAACTCTTGAGTTTTCTATTTCCTGTTTTAATGGTTGAGACTTGAGTTGTCATTTTGGCTAAGTTTAATATTTCTTAAAAACATTTGCATGAGTTATCCTTTGAGACTATTTCTTGTGTTTAAGTATTCCACTGAGTAAGTAAGCCAGGCCAAGGGTTCGCTTAGGGCCTACAATGGTTCTCGAGTGCCAGTCCCGCCCAAGGTGTAGGCTCGGGGCGTGACAACTACACTTAGGGTTAACACATCCTTTTTTTTCTTCATGTATTTTTTCTTTCATTGAAATTGGATGAACTCTTTGAAATAGGCAATATATATTATTGGAAAGACTATACTGAAATTATGTGTATGTGGTTTCATGAGGCTTGTTGATTTTTTTGTAGGATCTTTGTTGCATTTCATATTTTCTTCTCTCTAAAGTGTATCTCATGTTCACATATTTCTTTCTTGGTTATTATAGGCTTTGATTCCAAATTTGTGGTGGTGGTGCTTGTTATTGTTGTTGAAAGTGTCTCCAAAACTATTCTTTTGGAGGCTCTCTGTTGATTTATTTTGTAAGGTACATTTTTTTAATTTTTTGAACATTTATTCTTTACTGATATTTTTTTGAAAATATTCCAAGTATTTGTCTCAATTTTTGTGGTCATTTGTTTTGCGATGTTTTTCAACATAGTTTTATTGGCCATTTTTTAAGAGGTAATGTTTGTTGCGATCGTTTACTCTGTTCCATTGGTTTTTGAGAAATGGTATGAGCATCATAAAATTTTAACTATCACGCACTATCAAAACTTTTATGTGTTCAATATAGTCAATAACAAAGTGCACAACTATAAAACAATTTAAATGCTACAAACAAAAAATAATAATATTTCACCTTTTTTCTTTAGTGATCTTGACATACTCTTCTATAAATATAATCAAATTAGATTGTACGACATCTCTAACCTTTGTTTATAATTTTATAATTTTTTTGTGAACCAGCTTTGTATAATGAGTTCATAACCATAAACGTAGAAACTATTTTGTTTTTTACTATTGATGTTTAGAATATACATTCAAAAGTTATTATTTTGAAATATTTGGTCTTTTACTATTGAAATGTTGGATTTTCTTGAATTTCTAGAATCTTGTCATGTAATTTGGACTATTTCAATTTGTGTAACCTTTATAATACAATCTTGTGAGTATTTATTAGTGTTTCTAGTTCAAGTGTAGATTAAGTGTTTATTTCTTAATTTTTTGTTGTAATACGTATATGACTATATGCATCTATTGTGTATAAATCTACAATTCTAAAAGTAAGTATCTAATTTTCACTTCTTTGTTGTTATACTATTGTATTATTATATATATTATACATGCATGGAGATAATGACGCCTAATAAGCAATGGATGAAACTTATTAACGATATGTTTTCTATTGCTTATATATATGTGGTGGAGACTTTCTTGGATTATGCTTTTACAAAATTAGGAGAACCACAGTTGATAGGTTGTCCATGTCTTAAATGTGTTAATGCAAATTTTAGAACACGTGTTGTAGTTAAGTCACATTTAATAGTACATGGTATAATACCAAGTTATACTCTTTGGTATCACCATGGGGAGATGTCAGGTGAAGAACAAACAAATTTTCAATATGTAGATGATAATGACATTGAAGAGGATGACGGTGAGGATGAAATATATGGTTTGTAGAGATATTTGTACCCAGATTTTAATAGACATAATATGAATAATAGTGGTGATGGTTTTCTGGTAGAGGAACCAAATGATGAAGCAAAAAGATTTTATAGGCTATTGAAAGATCTTAATGTATCATTATACCAAAGTGCAAAAGTTTCTAAGCTTTCTACTTTGGTTAAATTGCTTCACCTTAAAAGTATTGGTCGTTGGAGTAATGAGTAACTTACGATGCTGTTGAAGTTTTTGAAAGATGAATTATTTTTGGATGGAACAAACTTGCCGGATTCATATTCTAAGGCAAAGAAGGTAATTCGAGATCTTGGGCTTTCTTATAAGAATATTGATGCATGTAAGAATGATGCATGTTATATTGGAAGGTTGATAATTGTCTTCAATCTTGCAAAGTTTGTGGTGCATCTAGATGTATGAATGGTAATCATAGTGGGGAAATAAAATTGAAAAATGAAAAAAAGATGCCATGAAAAATTTTATATTATTTTCCTCTACAGCCAAGATTTGAAAGATTATTTATGTGCTCAAAGACATCTCCTATACTGTCATAGCTTCATGACAAAAGAGTTGATGAAGTAATAATGAGAAATCCAGTTGATTCAATGGTATGGAAATTTTTTGATGAGTTTCACCCATATTTTGCTGTTGAGACTCGTAATGTACGACTTGGACTTGCTAGTGATGGTTTCCAACCATTTGGAAAGTGGAAAACTCTGTACAGTACTTGGACAGTGGTACTTTTTTCCTATAATTTTCCACCTTGGATTTGTATGAAGCAAGAGAATTTTATTTTGTCAATGCTTATACTTGTCCCTGAGAATCCTGGTGATGCAATTGATGTCTATCTTCAACCTTTTATAGATGAGTTGAATGAATTATGGGAAGGTGGAGTGGAGACAGTCGATGCATCAACTAGAAAGAATTTTATGTTACATGCATCATTTTTGTGGACAATTAATGACTTTCCAGCATATGCAGAGTTTTCTGGATGGAGTATAAAATGAAAAATGTGCTTGCCTATGTTGCAATTAGAAAACAGACTGTACAAGGCTAAAAATGGCAAAACACAATGTTATATGGGCCATAGAGGATATCTTCCTATTAATCATAAATGAAGAAATGATAAAGCATCATTTGATAACACTATTGAGCGTAGGCTACCGCCAGAAATGTTATCCGGTGATGATATACTTGATCAAGTTACTGATTTAGATGGGTTGCCATTAACAAAAGATCCACAGAAGAAGATAAAAATATCACACAAGACAAGGGGTGATAATCTGAATAGGAAGAGTATATTCTTTGATCCTTAATATTGGAAAACCTTATTGTTGATGCATGATCTTGATGTGATGCACATTAAAAAGAATATATGTGACACTATTTTGGGGACAATCTTAGATGTGAAAGGAAAAGCAAAAAGACACCTTGAGTACTCTGTTGGATTTAAAAAAAAAAATACGAAAATAATTGCATCCCATAAAAAATAGAGAAAAATATGTTGCCAGCAGCATCTTTCACATTATCTGTATAAGATAAGCAAAAGTTTTTTTAAAATTTTAGAAGAATTTAAAGGTCCTAGATGGATTTTCCTCAAATATTTCTCAATGTGTCAACCTTAGGGATAAAAAACATTCAAAATTAAAAAGTCATGATTGTCATATAATTCTTCAATATTTACTCCCTCTTGCCATGTGCGGTATGCTTTGCAAATCCGTGTCTGAACGACTTATTGAGTTGTCTATTTTTTATTCAAAGTGCTTGGAGAAAAATGTTTGAGCGTAGAGGAGTTGGAACAAATAGAAGCTCAAATACCAAAAACATTGTGCAAGTTAGAAAAGGTGTTCGCTCCTGCATTTTTTGATGTCATGGTGCAACTATCTATTCATTTACATGATGAAGCTAGGATTGACACACCAATTCAATATTGATGGATGTAACCAATAGAGAGATACCTACACTTTTTGAAATGTTTTATTGGTAATATGGCTCACCCTGAAGGTTTGATTGCAGAGGGATATGTAGCAGTTTAATGTATGACTTCATGTTCAAGGTATTTGAATACAATAAAGCAAAGTTTAATTGTCCGCAGATAAATTATGATGGTTGTGTAGTTGAACCCGAGGGTTGTTTGACAATAATTTGTGAAGCTGGAAAAAGTTTAAAGGGGAGCACACTAGACAAACTTGATTCAAACGATATGGAGGACACACATTTTTATATTTTGAAGAACTGTGATGAAATTTAACCATTTCTCCAGTAAGTATTTATTTAATCTAATAATTTAATTATACCTTGTCCATATGTTTAATTTAAAATAACATGTAAAATTTCAATTCATTGTTAGTGAATTTTCACAAATTTATAATAAGACCTCTCAACAAAGTTCAGATGTGGAGTGGAATAGAAAATTCATTAGTTGGTTACAGAAAAAGGTAAGTAGAAAATAATCATTTTTCTTAATTTTAAGTAGAAATTAATCAATTTTCTTAAATCAAGAATGTAAATATTTTTTCTAAAATGTTATTTGATTTTGTTAGTTTGCAGGATTATGCAAATATGATGATAATAAGAGATTGACAGATTTGCTATCTTTATCTCATGGCCCTATGCCATATGTCATAAGATTCAAAGGCCATTTTTTAAAATGGATATAGGTTTCATGTGAAATAGTATGATCAATATTTGAAACTCAAAATTTTGGAGTGGTTGTAGTAGGTGAGACCGCTGAAGAGAAAAACCATATGAACTATGGTGAGTTAAGTGAGGTTCTTGAATTACAATTTGTTGGCGGAACAAGAGTGATTTTATTCCGATGTATGTGATTTGATGTGTATGTTCAAAAGAGGGGAGTTAAAATTGATGAATATGGCTTTGTAAGATTTAACTGTCGGCGATATTTAAGAATAAATGAGCCATTTGTATTAGCCAACCAAGAATCATAAGTATTTTATGCTATTGATCGTTCCAATAAAGGTTGGCATAAAGTTCAAAAGGTTCAACCTCGTGATTCTTTTGATAATTTATAAAAAAAGGATGATGATTTATAAGAGTTAGATAACTCTACACAAATGAAAAGAAAAAAAACTCATTAAGGATTGGAGCTTTGTCAAGCTTGCTTCTACTTTATTAATTTTTTTATGGTAATGATTAATATAGTATTTCTATGAAAATTTATTTGGTGCACTTCCTCTTTAATGTTACCTTGATTTTAATATAGTAGTAATGGTTCGTGCAAGTAACCTATGCTACATGTACATGTGTTTCTTTTCTGGATGTGTTTTTAATTCATATATCTTCTTATGAAAAACTGTCTAACCTATTTGATCTTTTGTTTGGAAGACTTTGCTCTTATTATTATTATTATTATTTTTATGTATTAGATTTATATGAATCCCTCAAAAACTCTGAAGTATGAAATGGGACAAGCTGTAAAAATTCCAAAGCATGAACTCATTTAGCTTGGTGCCATAGAAAAGGAACTAGGTCAAATATTGAAAGTTATGAGCACTATAAGAGTTAATGCAAAACAAAGGACTCTGATTGCCAAAAAATAGAAGTTATTATACAACAACTTCTAAGTTGAATAAGCTAGCAGATAATGGTTTCCATGTGCATCCTTGCTTTGATGAAAAGGAAGACAATGCTCCCCTTCATCATGAAGCTGAAACGAGTCAATACACTTTGACTTTGGTGTAAGGAGTCGAGGACAAACTGAAGGATTAATGCTGAAAAAGGACTCTTATTAGCGAAAATAGAAATACTACAACAACTTCTAGTCGAAATAAGCTAGCAAAGAAAAGTATCCTTGTGCCTCCTTTTTTTATACAATGGAAGACAATGACACTCTCTTTCTAGAAGCGGAAGTGACTCGAGATACTCAAAGAAGTGATCATTTGCAAAAGAGTTAATCCAGTTAATCTATTTGATCAAGAAATTCTTCTTAGCTTTCTCTACTTAATCTCCTTTGTATTCTTTTTGTTACTAATGGGAACTAACATCTTATTTTGGCCGACTTCCATCAAACTTTGCAGGTTCATTTGAATTTGATAAGTCCAAAGAAGTGATTGAAGTGCCTTGAGTTTCCCAAAGAAGTGATACTACTATTTTATTTAATTTGTGCAACTTCGTTTTGTTAGTTAGATTGAAGTCTTGATTTTTTTGACTTGCACTTAAATTTGCCGATCCGTTTGAAACTAGAAAATAAAACAAAGTGGTTGGAGTGGCTCAAGGTACTACGGAAAATCAAACTAGTATGTATTTTCTACTATGTAATATTTTCTTGTTTTTACCTGTAAAGCAGCAAAAAAGTATCTATGGTTCGCTTCCCTAGGCAATAGATATGTTAGCATATTACTAGCATTTTCAGGAACAAGGACCTTCAAGATAAGGGCAATATTAGTAGCACATATTTGTCTTAGTAACTCAATTTCAATCGTGCTTCAGTAACATCTTTCTTAGATGTTGTCGATTCCCCTTTCTGTGTCACTTTTTTTTCTTGGCAACATAAGGCATGATCTGTTGCAATAGGCACTAATATTAATCTTTGATATCTCTATTAGAGAGAGGATTTAATTTAATTTTAGTCAAACTAAGATGATGTGAGTGGAAAGTTCTATGTCAATCTTATATTAAATGATAATGTTTTTATCTCTCATGGTGAAAGAAGAAGTAACTTTTATAACCTTGAAAATAAACAGTATTATTTAGGGAGCCTTATTTAAAATTCTCCAATACAATTAAAATTTTTACACGGAATACTTGAGTGCATTTAAATTAGGCGAAATGACCTGAAAGACCTTTGTACTTGGCTCCGTTTGTCAGTTGAACCCTCATACTTATCACTTTGCCAATTAGACCCTTAAATCCATTAGAATACAACATTTTAAGCCCTTTTCTCCTCCGGTCAGTGTGCGTGTAATGGACGCGATTACACGTGGAATTCCACATCATTTTTTAGTGCCACATGCGAAATTAAGTGCTAAAAAAAAATAAAAAATCAAATAGATCAATTTTTTAATTTTTTAAACTTTTCAAATAGTCATCTTCTTCATATTTGGTCACAAATTGAGCACTAGATTCATACCCATTAGATCAAATTCTTTTTGATTTAACTTGTAAATTCAACTACAAGTTCACCAACACAAACTCAATGAACCCCAATCAAAAATTTTAATTAATTTTACAAATTCACAAGACCCATTTATTATTTTTTAAGCTTTTTCAAGCTTATCAATGGAGTTTTAAAATTTTCAATAGTCACAATCAACCTTCACGTTATCTACATCTCCTCGTTCAAACCATCTAATAAAAGAATGATACTAATATTTTTCAAACCTAAAAAATGAAAAGTTTAGAAGAAGTTGAGGCTACTGATTTGTCTATATATATATATATATAAAAGAGGCGGAGAAGAGTGAATGTGGGGCTGGAGAAAGAAGAATGGGCTGGAGAAAGAAGAAAATTGAGGGTTGTGGTGAGGGGTAGAGGAGAAAGGGTTGGTGGAGAAGAAGAAAGGGTGGGTGTGGGTGTGGCTAAAGGAGGGTTGAAGAAGATGAACCTTATTTTTTAATTTTGTTAAATTGATTTGTTTTAAAAGTAAAATATTGTTTTAACTCGCTTTCAAGCCCGTGTAATCACGTATATTTCCAACTCACCAATATTAATGTCACATAAGCTCGGTCAATGGTCAGAAGGGTTTAAAATATTGTGTTCTGGTGAGTTTAAGGGTTTGGTTGGCAAAGTGATGAGTAGGAGGGTCCAACTGACAAACAGAGCCAAGTACAAGAGTCTCCCAGGTCATTCCGCCTTTAAATTATGGTCCTGTTATACTCATTCTATCCTCGTGGAGTGGATGTAGTTGTGCTGTGGAATCCCATTGATAAAAGAAATATTGTTGTGGGAACTCTCACATATGTTCTGCCTATTTTGTCTAATTATCCTTTGGTTCGGAACTGTGAATGGGTACCTCTCAAAGGCGAAAGAAATTTAGTAACCCGAAAGCATTGTAATTTGGATATTCAGTCTTAAAATCTTAAAGAGACCTGACCATTGTATACAATAATAATTTCAGAACTTGACACCTGAAACATAACTACTTGATCATTCTCTAGATTTTTTTGATAATTTAGCGCCAATGATAAATTTATATCAAAGAGCATAGTTGACGTACTTTAAACTATGCAGGTCCAGTTGGATATGATAGGGTAGAAAAATGAATGAAGTGTATCGAGATGTTCAGAGAATTGATACTAGTATTTTACTTTATTTTGTGTAAGTCTTTGTTGTTGTTAGTTGGCTTGAAGTTTTATTTTGTTTTAACATTATAAGTTGCAGGTCAATTAAAGTCTAAAAAGGCAAAAAAAAGTGATTGAAGTGGCTGAAGATGCAATGAGAAATGAAACTAGTATGTATTTTCTTCCTTACGATATTTTATTTTTTTGATGTTACTGGTAAAACAACCGAAAAGTTATCTTTCCTATGTATTTGACATCAGTGCTTCAATATGTTTTATGTCACTAGTCCTAACCATATTAACCTCCACCGATTCTTGATTCATCCATTGTGATTTTTCTGAATGACAGTCTCTAAAAATTAAAAGTCACTGATTTGGGATCTTAAGCTTTTCAGGCCTATCTCTTGCAATGGGCACTATTTTGCCTATTTTGTCTAATTGTCACTTGGTTAGGAACTGTGGATGGGTACTTGTTGATAAAATGTTATTTTGCATATTTGGTCTTACATATCTAAAAAAGACCAGACCATTATATAGAGTAATAATTTCAAAAGTTGACACCTAAAACATAACTATTGGAGTAATCTCCAGATTCTTTAGATGGTTTAGCACTAAATATTAAATTTATATCAAAGATCATAGTTGACTTACTTTAAATTTAGTAGGTCCATGTGAATATGATAGGACAACCAAGGTGAGGGGACCAAACATTTGTAAGAATGTTTTGCGATTGAGATTTAAAGAAAAGTTAAATGCCAGTTTCTATCAAAATCGAGTTGTTGGGCAAAATCACACCTCATTTACGAGACACTTGGGTTTGCTAGTTCATGATCGTAATATGTGCCCGTTGAGGGTACACTCATGGATGGATATCGAAGAGAATATGCTTGAGCATATGTGGGCAGTTGTTACAGTTAAAATTACAACATTACTCTTTTTTATTTTCTCTGACTTTATACCGCTGCTACTATAACAACAATATTTGTCCCTTTTCTTCTTGCGCTTGTTTAGAGTTTATTATGGTGTTGCTTTTGTTTAGACCTTATTATGGTATTTTATTTTAAGTTGAATATCACTTCAATGAAATAATCTCTTCTATTTATGCTTCAAGCCAAGTGGGTTGGTATATAGCTATTTTAACCTTTATTCTCGTTAAATAATTGTATAAAAGTCGTGTGAGTATGCTATAGGTTTTAAATAGATTATAGGTCATGACAAAATATAAAACTCATTATAGTTGAACAGAAGCAGTAGTAGAACATAATTTATTGCAAAAGAGATACTATTCTATCTAAAGGAAATAAGAGAAACTCTGTAGGATATGGAAAATGAACAAACAAAGTAAAGGAGTGAAAGGAACAATACAAGGAGATATTTGATTAACACTGATGGATGTACATATTTATTTTTTATCCTAAAACATCCAGGTTACTACTCTATTTGGTGATTCATATTTTGATGCCTTGTTTTCACTTATTTAAGAGATTCTGTTGATATTTTTCTCTATTTCAGGAAATGTTTGACACTGATAACATGAATGGGTCAAAATGATAGTGGTTTGCAACATATGAGAAAGCTTTGGAATATTGGGGAGGATCGTTGCACAAGAAAATGAAATATATGTCATTGCACGAGGTTCTAAATGATGTGCCGATAGGAGTAGACAAGAGTGATTGGGAATGGTTGGTCTAGGAACATTTTTTATCTGATATGTTTAACGCATGATTGCATAGCTATTACTTAATATCATTTTATTTCCAAATCACAAATGATTACTTTTCTTAATAACTCTTTTGACAAAGTAAATGATTTCATTTGTGATATCAAGAGGATGCAAAGTAGTTACAAAAGTTAAGGTTAAAATTAAAATCATTTAACAAGCTTGTGATAATTTCAGTATTGTGTTGTTAATGGAGGAATCAAGTACAAGAAACACAATCAACAGGTCTAAGTTGTGTATATCTCATCGTACGGTTAGCAAGCTTATAAGAGAGATTCTTTACAAACTGGTAAATAAATCAGGAAACCCTAAAAAAGAAACCTCCTTTTTACTTAAAATAACTTATAGTATTTACTTTTTTTATTGTTAAGGTAGGCAAAGATGGTAATCCACCAAACATGGCAACTATCTTCTTTGAGACTTGTAAAACCTGAAACCAATGAAAAATATATATGTTTATCGATAAATTTCATTTAACATTTTCTCTCTTACTTAGTGAATTGAAATATTCTAAATATACTTGTATTTTATAAGCTGAAATTCAAGAGCTTGTACAATTAGAACCGTCTCTTACTGATATTGAAGTAGGGGAACAGTGCTTTGGACCTCAATGCAAAATTCATGCAGTTAGATTTGGTGGTGGGATAACCACTAGGAGTTGAAAGGTGGTACTACCTCTAAGTCTGCGTTGTTGGAAGTACTGAAAACAACTAGAAACAAAAGGAATCACTATAAAAGCATATGGATATTCTAGAGAGTAAATATGATTGCCTTGAAAGTATAGTGGTTCGTCAGCATCCGTTACCTCCATCACCTTAGCTATTCCATGATGTGTATTTTTCAATGAATTTAGTGATATCATTTACAAATGCTCAGATTTAATAAGGGCTTTGCTTATGCAGTGGCCTGTCTTTCTATGATAAGTTGATCTTAAGGGGTAGACAGTATTTTGTTGTACTACTTTCCATGACGAACGAGACTACATGCTTATAGGATCATGTGTATCTCTTTTTTAGTCAGGATGTATTTCTTTTTTCTAAACTGAGTTCCTTTCCTGCATGTTCACCGTGTTGCGTGTTAAATCCTTATTGTGCTATAGTTTTAGAATAATGATCTCTAAACTTGATGAACGTTCTGAATTGTTTAAATGCGAAATATGATTATCTCATTTTAGTCTATCTCCATAATAAGGTTAAGAGTCACATGTATAGAACAACTTGTACTTATAGAAAAAGTGGTCTACGGTAATTAGAATATTTTTTGGTTAGCACGGATTTTTCGTTCATAACAAAACTATTTAGTACAAAAAAAGTAGTGATGGCTCAACTGCTATATCATTCTAGCCTATCTATATTACTACTAATTATGACATACAAATAAGGAATAATCCTAAGTTATTAATTTGTAGATATGCCTAGGGATACAAATTTAGAATTTGAAGTACACGCAACAAGTTTGCCTTTTGCATGCCGCGAAGATGAATATGCATCACGACCTCACTCAAGACCAATAAGTATGGACTTTCTTGGGTAGAAGAAAGACATGTGCGCAATAAGCACGGACTCCAAAAATTACTAATTTAATCAGCTAAACTTTACTTGCATAACACGATAATTGGTAATTAGGATTTATTGATCACCACAGTGGAAATTTAAAAAACTAATTAGCATGTACTACCTATATAAAAAAATTGGGGGTTATTATCTGCTTACATAACTTAGAAAATTAAAAGCTACATCTATCTAATAAAAGTCTGGCTGGTGCAATAGCTCTAACACAATAAACACAAGCAACTCTATATGCTATATCTTACATTATCGAGTCATTCTTCCAAAAAACTTTAGTATTCCTTTCCTTCAAAGCTGCATGAATGAATTTTGTGTAGTCTAGTTCAATAGTTGAGCATAGTGGCTTTCTCCAAATGATAAGACACTATTGGGTCCTCTTTTTAGAAATATAGGTGATGTATGGAACATACATTGTACATTTGCTTTTTAAAAAATGAGAGAGATAATTAATGTCGATATGGCATAATTTCTTTATAAAACAACTTGTAACAAGTAAAACATGGTTCTTGTCTAAAATTGATGATCTTCACTTGGACTAAATGATAGCAATCAATATGGATTTCATTACTGGTTTACCAAGGTCTCAGAGGCAGCATGATTTGATTTGGGTAAATGTAGATGGGATGACTAAATCATCCCATTTCTTACCGGTAAAGACTACTTTTTTCAGCAGAAGATTATGCCAGATAATATATCCAAGAGACTGACAGACTTCATAGGGTTCTTGTGTCCATCATTTGAGATAGAGGTGCACAATTTACCGAAGATGGTTTGAGGTTGGTGAAGCTGGGTTGATAGGACCAGAATTATTTCATCAAGCTATAGAGAAAGTGAACATCAGTCAAGGAAGGTTGAAAACGACGCAAAGTCATTAGAAATCCTATACTGATGTTATAAGAAGAGACTCAGAGTTTGAGGCGGATGATTGGGTGTACTTGAAGGTTTCACCCATGAAGGGTGTTATGAGATTTCGTAAAAAGGGGAAGCTCAGTCCTCTGGTATATTGGTCTATACAGGATATCCAGGAGAGTTCATAATGTAGTGTCACAACCCAAACCATCGTGATTGGTACCCACGCTAACCCTCCGGTGGGAGAATCATTTATACTAATTAGCTAACCAACTTAATCAAAAATACTAAGGCATTTAAGTTACGGAAGCAAGTTAAATATTAAGGAAAGAAATAGAGTTCCCATAAACTCCAAACAAAACTCTAACAACAAATTAACATTACGGAAGTAATGCCTAGAACCTGAAAGTCAATGTACCAAAACTCTAACAATGAACCAAAAGTCTAAACAAGAAGGGTTACAACCCCAAACTAACGAACTAATAACTAACTAGAAAGTCCAAGTCCGTAATGTGGACATAGACAGAAAGAGAACTCATGGCAGCCCGGAAGAACTAGCTCACCCTTGAATTTGAACTATCACTGATCTTCTAAGCGAGGTCTGTCAATAGCCACCTGAAGATGCCATGTACTCAATAAAGAAAGAGCAAGTGCAGTATCAGTACACAACCACAGTGTACTAGTAGGATCACGCGGCTATCTCACTAAGTGCAACATATATAAGTTAATACAACATAATAATAACATACATACACCGAACATATACAATATCATCATCATTTAAGAACAATTACAATTTCACATTTCTCAAGATACACAATTATGTCAACTCATTGGTCCACTCACGGAACCAAAACCCAAACAATTAGCATACCGGAACGTGGTACCCAATCCAATAATTATGCCGGAATGTGGCAACCGATCACATAATTATGCCTTAACGTGGAAACCGATCCAAGTTAGTGTGTCGGAACGCAACACCTGATCCATTCAACAAGCCATAATCACAATCACAAAGTACATTCTCATAATCATACAATCAAGTAATGATTCATGGCATTCATTATTCATATATCCTCATTTGCAATTAATGTGATCAATAATGCAACATTCGCATACATACATGCATCATAATGAAGAAAGAAAAAATATATATCACACAATCATAGAATCACAACCATCACCTACCTCAAACAAAGCTTGAATCCCCTATGAAACTTGATCCTTCCCTTTCCAGATTCGTTCCGCTTTTGGTCTACAAATAATCAATATAACACGAAAATCAATAAACAATCACTAAATACCTAGATTACTAACAATCCCATCAACCCTAGATCAAACCCATGATCCCAATACCCAAATTAGGGTTTTTTCCACCATAATTCTCAGATCAAAACCCTTCCCCATCGATAATTACCCATTAGATTAAGTTCTACGAATCAAAAAATGGATTCGGGGAGTTAAAATCTTACCTTTAGGCTCAAGAATGGTGGAAAACTTTCAAGAAAACCCCTGGGTTCATTCCTTAGCTTTCAAGTTCGAAAAATGCAGAATAAAACATCTTTGGGGTTTATTTCCGACTTTAAGTCGTGTTTGCCCTGCCACTGCGACACCCACCTCACTACAGCGGTCCCCCCTGGCGGCAAAAATCCCGCCTCAGTGGCTTGCACTAAACCAGTGAGTAAAATTAATAATTCCAAGACCCCATTTCACAACACAATTTAAACCAACGATACTCAAAAACTACATGTTCACGCTAAGATCAATTGCAGGAGTTCTCCTCACCCGAATTCAATTCTGTAAAGTCGTACGGGTTCCTTAATGTCTTAGCTATCTACTCATATAATTAAAATCATCCAATTGTTATTATATTTCCCTAGACTTCAATGATTTCTATTTCGTCCAAATCTGGACTAGGTTGGGAAATCTCAAGATACTACGAAAAAGTTTTACGGCCCAAAATTTTTCCCCATTGGCTTTTCTATAACGACGGGAATATGACATTACAATAGATACCAATTTACCCATCACTCGTCCCTAAGTGACAAACTTAGGAAAAACAGGCATAAGAAAGAATAGAGTAGTACCTGAATCAACGAACAATTGGGGATACTTGTCTCGCATGTACTTCTCGGTTTCCCAAGTAGTTTCCTCAACTGGATGATGCTTCAATTGAATTTTCACGGACTTAATCTCCTTGGTCCTCATTTTATGCACATCACGATCAAGAATTGCAACCGGTTCCTCCTCGTATTGGATGTCTTTGTCTAACACAATTGAGTCCCATTTAATGATGTAATTTGCATCACCATGTATCTCTTCAGCATGGACACATGAAATACCAGATGAATTTCCGATAGGTTAGGAGATAAAACCAATCTATAAGCCACTGACCCTACACATTCAAGAAACTTAAAGGGACCAATGTATCGTAGACTTAGCTTGCCCTTCTTGCCAAACCTCATCACCCCTTTCATGGGTGATACCTTAAGAAGAAAATTCTCACCAGTATGAAATGACATGTCTCTTACCTTATGGTCTGCATACTTCTTATGTCTACTCTGGGCTGCTAAAAGCTAAGCTTGAATACTCCTCACCTTATCTTGAGCATCCTCACTAAATCAACCCCCAACGTCTTCACATCTCCAGCCTCAAACCATCCTATAGGTGATCTACATCCCCTCTCATATAATGCCTCAAATGGTGTCATATCAATGCTGGAGTGATAACTATTAGTATAGGAGAACTCACACAATGGTAAGAACTTATCCCAATGCCCTCCAAAATCAATCACACATACCCTCAACATGTCTTCTAACACTTGAATTGTCCTCTCTGACTACCCGTCTGTTTGTGGATAGAAAGTGGTACTAAAAGTGAGTTGTGTGCCCAATTCATCATGTATTTTCCTCCAAAACTTGGAGGTAAACTGCGTACCACGAATAAAATGGGCTGACTTAGTCAATCTATCAACCACTACCCAAATAGAATCAAATTTCCCCAAGGTCTTGGGAAAACCAACAACAAAATCCATGGCTATCCTTTCCCACTTCCATTCCGGAATTGGCATCCTTAGAAGCAACCCTGCCGGTCTTTGGTGCTCATACTTCACTAGTTGGCATTTTTTGACACTTAGCCACAAACTCTGCTATATCCTTCTTCATGCCCAGCCACAAATAAATTCTCTTCAAATCTCGGTACATCTTGGTCAAACCCGGATGAATGGAATATCGCGTACCATGAGATTCTATACACAATTTCTGAATCATGTCATCAACTCGACGAACACAAATTCTACCTTTAAAACTGAGCACACCTTCCGCATCAAGAGTGGTCTCTTGTGCCTTACCAATCGCATTCTTCTTCTTAAGTTCATTCAAATTTTCATCCACAAACTGTTTGGCCTTGATCTCCTCGATGAACGTGGCCCTAACCTCAATGCTAGCTAACACCCACTTCTTTCTAAGATGCCCAATTGCATGAATTTAGACTCCAAGGTCTGAATTTCCTTAGCCAAAGGTTCTCTAGTTACACCCAAGCAAGCTAAACTACCCATACTTACCGCCTTTCGACTCAAGGTGACTACCACTACATTAGCCTTACCTGGATGGTATTGAATGGTGACATCATAATCCTTTAGTAACTCCATCCACCTTCGTTGTCTCAAATTTAGATCCTTTTGAGTGAACACATGTTGCAAACTACGATGATCAGTAAACACCTCACATTTAACACCATAGAGGTAATGCCGTAAGATCTTAAGAGAAAATACTACCGCTGCCAACTCCAAATCATGTGTTGGATAATTCCTCTCATTCATCTTCGATTGATGCGAGGCATAAGCTATGACATTTTTATCCTGCATCAACACAACACACAAACCAGAATGTGAACCATCACAATAAATAATAAAATATTTACCGTCTACCGTTAATGCTAGGATAGGTGCGGTGGTCAAGAGAGACTTGAGCTTGTGGAAGCTCTCCTCACATTTTTCAGTCCATTCAAATGGTATCTTCTTTTTGGTCAAATTTGTCAAGTGAGTGGCAATAGAAGCGAAGTTCTTCACAAATCGACGATAGTAGCTAGCGAGCCCCACAAGACTCCTAACTTTCATCACAGAGCTAGGCCGAACCCAATTATTAACCACCTCAATCTTTTGGATATCTACCATTACCCATTCTTTTGAAACTACATGTCCCAAAAATGTAACAAAAGTCAACCAAAATTCACATTTAGAAAATTTCGCGTACAACCTTTGTTTCCTAAGAACTCCTAGAACAATATGAAGATGGTCGGCATGCTCTTCCTCATTTTTTGAATAGACCAAAATGTCATCAATGAAGACTATAACAAACGAGTCAAGAAATGGTTTCAACACCCCATTCATCAAACACATGAAAGTTGCAGGCGCATTGGTCAAACCAAAAGACATAACTAGAAACTCATAGTGCCTATAGCGGGTCCTAAACGCCGTCTTGAGGACATCCTCAGGCCTAATTTTCAACTTATGGTAGCCAGACCTAAGATCAATTTTAGGGAAAACTGATGCACCTCGCAATTGGTCCAAAAGATCATATATTCGAGGCAAAGGGTACTTGCATCCTTTTTCTTAAAAAACTAAACTGGAGCACCCCATGGGGAAGCACTAGGACGAATAAATCCCTTATCAAGAAGCTCTTAGATTTAAGCCTTAAGCTCTCTTAATTCTGCCGGAGCCATCCGATATGGACGGATACAAATGGGATGAGTACATGGTTCTAAATCAATGCAGAAATCTATATCTTTATACGGAGGCATACCAGGCAAGTCATTAGGAAACATTTCTCTAAATTCTGACACCACAAGAATAGACTCAATCAATGGAGACTGAACCTCAATATCCCGAATATGAGCAAAATAAGCCAAACAACCCTCCCCTACAAGTTTCCTAGACCGAATGGAGGCTATGATCTTAGATTGGTTAGGCTTGTACACCCTTTCCCACTCTAACTTTTCCCTTCCCAGAATGTCTAGAGTTACGGACTTAGTATTACAATTAAGCACAACATCATAGGGGTACAACTAAGTTATGCCTAAGATTATATCAAAGTCAGTCATATCCAAAATCACCAAATCAGCCCAAGTCTGAAAACCCATAAACTAAAT
Source organism: Solanum lignicaule (assembly GCA_029582545.1). Lineage (NCBI taxonomy): Eukaryota > Viridiplantae > Streptophyta > Magnoliopsida > Solanales > Solanaceae > Solanum > Solanum lignicaule. The sequence goes on along the minus strand of JAJOOF010004266.1, from coordinate 11,508 downwards.
AGGACAAGCACGATAGATATGGGTGACTCTGACAGACTTTCCAACTGGGGTAGAAACATCAAGTATATCACAAATCATAGCGAATTCTAAGGCAAATGGCACAGATACATAAGAATAAGTGGACTCCGGATCAAATAACACATAAGCCATCCAATCATAGACAAGAATAGTACTTGTGATCACCGCATCAGATGCATTTGACTCACTCTTGCCCAGAAAGGCATAACATTGAGCCCTATCATCTTGATGAGCTATGTCCCTGCCTGGTTGCGCTGCACCACTGCCTGCGTTACCATTTCCTATACCCCCATAGCCTCGCTGATTACCTCATCGCCCACCTTATGGATTCCCTCAACCATTATTACCATTTCCCGCGGGTACCGCTGCTCTAGTATGCTCTTGCGCTGAATCCATCATGTGATGGTGGCGAAAATCTCTCCTCATATGCCCAGGTTCACCACAGTTGTAACATGCACGATCAAAAGATAACTTCCTATCCGCCAAAGGTGCAGCTCCCTGGCTATCGCGAATCAAATTATGAGGTGGAGTTCCCGAGTAATTACCTATAAAGGCGGGCATAGCGGACTGAATGAGCCTGGCTGCAAGTATTGGCCTCCCTGACCCTTTGGAATAAGAACCTTGAAAGTTACTCGAGTTCTTGGACATTGTAGCGAATGGCTTAGCATGGCCGTCTTCCCTCACCCTCTCCACTTTCTTAACAAAGTCTGTTACCTCATTAAAGCTCCTCCCTATAGAGGTCATATTAACAGATAATACATGTAACTCAGAGTTTACTCTCCTATAAAGAAACGGATCCTCTCCTCCTCAATAGTCACCAATTGAATAGCATATCTAGACAAAGCATGGAACATGGCCTCATAAGCAGCCACATATATACCACCTTGCTCCAACGCAATGAACTCATCTTTCTTGCTATCTCTAAACGTCCTAGGCACATATTACTCTAAAAACAAAGCATGAAATTGGGTCCAAGTAAGTGGAGGTAAAAATGAAGATCTACACTCCACATAAGCTCTCCACCACTACTTAGCCTCACCTTGAAATTGAAAAGTCATGAACTCAACCCCATGCTGATGGACAATTCCCAACCTATGAAGCCTCTCATAGCATTATAGGATGAACTTATATGCATCCTCACTTTCAAAACCAATGAACACAAACGGTTTCAACATTAAGAAATTAGTTAACATGTTATGCTCATTACCAGTCATAGCAGGACCCAACAGAGGACAGAAGAAAGCATCATTACCTCCGGTTCCACCCATCTTGGGGACAGTGATAGCAATAAGAGGATTGGAGGGAGCTTGAGTCACTTCAACAGAAGGAAGCACTCTAGGACCAACCAACTATTTCAGGAATGACATGATTTGTTGAGCTAACACTGGGTCTATGGGAGGAATACATGTAGTCTCAACCTTCACCTCTTCCTCTTGTCCAATCTCCTCAACATTTTAAACCTCAACATTTTCCTCTATCTCTTCATGATGCATAGGAGGGGCCTTATTTCTGGGAGCATTTTCAATCGGTTCTCGATCACCAGCAGGCACCACCCTTCCTCGGCCTCTACCCTTAGCTCTTCCTCTACCCCTCCCTCGATCGCGACCTCTCACTGCAGATTCCTCAGCTGGAGCATTGACGGAAGCTACGGTCCTGATGCCGTTGAACCTAGTATTAACCATCTACGGACAGAAGAATGAAGCAGGTTAGATACCAATTTGAATCGCCAGATACCAATTGGAATCAAGTTATAGCATAAAAGGAGACAAGAAAAAACAGAGATATTTCCTAAAGTCCTATAGCCTCTCGAAGAAAAGTACACAAGTCTCTGTACCATTCCGCAAGATTCTACTAGACTCGTTTTGGTACATCGAGATCAACGAACCTAGGCTCTGATACCAACTTTTTCACAACCCAGACCATCGTGATTTGCACCAACGCTAACCCTCCGGTGGGAGAACCATTTATACTAATTACCTAACCAACTTTAAAACAATACTAAGGCATTTAAGTTACGGAAGCAAGTTAAATGCTAAGGAAAGAAATAGAGCTCCCATTAACTCTAAACAAAAGTCTAACGACAAACTAACATTGCAGAAGTAATGCCTAGAACTTGAAAGTCAATGTACCAAAACTCTAACAATGAACCAAAAGTCTAAAAAAGAAGGGTTACCACCCCAAACTAACGAACTAATAACTAACTAGAAAGTCCAAGTCTGAATTTGGACATAGACAAAAAAAGAACTCATGGTAGCTCGGAAGAACTGACTCAACCTTGAATTCGAACGATCACTGATATTCTAAGAGAGGTCTGTCAGTAGCCGCCTGAAGATGCCCTGTACTCAACAAAGAAAGAGAAAGTGCACGATCAGTACACAACCACAGTGTACTGGTAATCACGCAGCTATCCCACTAAGTTCAACATATATAAGTCAATACAACATATTAATAACATGCATACACCGAACATATACAATATCATTATCATTTAAGAACAAGTACAATTTCACATTTCTCAAGATACATAATTAATGTCAACTCATTGGTCCTCTCATGGAACCCAAACCCAAACAGTTAGCATACCGAAATGTGGTACCCGATCCAATTATTATGCCAGAACATGGAAACCGATCCCATAATTATGCCGGGACATGGAAACCGATCCAAGTTAGTGTGTCGGACCGCAACACCCGATCCATTCAACAAACCACAATCACAATCACAAAGTACAATCTCATAATCATACAATCAAGTCATCATTCATATATCCTCATTTGCAATTAATGTGATCAATAATGCAACATTCACATACATATATGTATCACAATGAAGCAAGAACAAACATATACCACACAATAATAGAATCACAACCATCACCTACCTCAAACAAAGCTTGAATCCCCTAAGCAACTTGATCCTTCCTTTTCCGAATTTGGTCCGCTTGTTCTTGGTCTACAAACAATCAATATAACACGAAAATTAATAAACAATCACTAAATACCCAGATTACTAACAATCCCATCAACCCTAGATCAAACCCATGATCCTAATACCCAAATTAGGGCATTTTTCATCATAATTCTCATATCAAAACCCTTCCTCATGGATAATTACCGATTAGAGTATGTTCTACAGACCGAAAAATGGATTCGGGGATTTAAAATCTTACCTTTAGCATCAATAATGGTGGAAAACTGTCAAGAAAACCCCTGGGTTCGTTCTTTAGCTCTCAAGTTCTAAAATTGCAGAATAAAACAGTTTTGGGGTTTATTTTTGACTTTAAGTCGCGTCTGCCCTGCCACAGCGGTACCCATCCCGCTACAGTGGCCTTGCCCTAGTGGTAGAAATCCCGCCACAGTGTCTTGCACGGAACTAATGAGTAAAATTAATAATTCCAAGTCCCCATTTCACAACACACTTTCAACCAACGACACTCAGAAACTACTCGTTCACGCTAAGATCAATTTCGAGAGTTCTCCTCACCCGAATTCAATTCCGTAAAGTCATACGGGTTACTTAACATCTTAGCTATCTACTCATGTAATTAAAATCATAATTAAATCTCCCAATTGCTACCAGATTTCCCTAGATTTGAATGACTATGATTACGTCCAAATCTTAACTAAGTTTGGAAGGGAATAGGCCGTTACATGTAGCTTATGAGTTGGAGCTACCGCCATAGTTAGCAGTAGTCCAACCGGTATTCCAAAGTTGAATGTTGAAGAAGTCTTTGGGCGATCATTCACTTATAATACCCACCGAGAATATTGGTATTAAGGACAACCTATCTTATGAGGAGATACTCGTTGGATACTTGATCGGTAGGTTCGCAAGTTGAGAACCAAGGAGATCGCATCAGTCAAAGTCTTATGGATGAATCAGTTTGTTGAGGAAGCTACTTTGGAGGCTGAGGAGGATATGAAGAAGAGATACCCACATCTCTTTTCTTCCGGAAAAATTCAAGACCGAGGTAATGAATATTTGTAAAGCACTCTTTAAATTGATATGCTATGTTGTGTTAAATTGAATGTTGGGTATTTGAGCTGGGTGTTAGATGTTGCCACCCTTAGTTCTATTTAGAGCTATCTCATTCGAGGACGAATGTTCTCAAGGGAGAGAAATTGTAACACCTCGGTCTTAGAAATGGCTAATGTTAGAAAGAATTAAATTAGAAATACCCAAATTGAGATTTGTGCAAGTTAGATTTCAATTGTGAGTTTTGGGTCAACTTCAAACGACCATAACTTTCAGTGTATGATGAATTAGGTGGCCAAAGAGATATCAAATGAAAAATATTTGAGTCCTCCTTCCAACGCCACCGAGTTTGCCAAATTTTGAGGTCGGATGAGGGAGATATGTCCGTCTAAGTTCAACCTATCCAGTTAAGGAAATTTATCCAAATTATGGAGGGGTATTTTGGTCTATTCCTTACCCCACTTAGTCCACACATTTTCCCACCCAAATTAAGGGTAAAATCTGATTAAAATCTGTTGACGCTAAATTTTAGAGGACTGCGATGTTGATGGGAAGAATTTTATTGAAAGTTTTTATTTATCCTACGAATGTGCATTTGGGGAAGATGTTAATAGTGGAAGGAAAAGAAGGATGGTGGAGCCTTCTTGCGGTGAAAAGAGGAAGAAGTTTAGTCCAGGAACTTGTAGGTTCCTGTCAAAGAAACACTTCCTTCAGTATTCAAGTTTAAAGATGAGGATTCTCTAGCTCCGGAGAAAGAAGAATGGGAAAAGGAAATTTACATTCTTTTTGTTGAGATGGACATGCGTATCTTGGAAGTACAAGTTGTCTTTACAAATTCACCTGTTTATGCTTATGCTGAGTGAAAAAGTAAGTGACCGTAAGATGGGGAACCACCACCTTGGTCTAGATGAACAAATCAGACTCATATGTTCAGTTTGTTCAGATGTGATTTTGGAGGTCAACTACATCTTCCCTAATTTTGTAAGTATGCAATTTTGGATTCATCTGTTTAGTTAGTGCTTCACAGGACAAATATCATATACTTACAAAAGGAGGGAAGATATAAATACTCTCCAAATGAGTCCAATTTGTACATCTAGAACAAGATGGTGGTAACCCATCTGATAGTCACATAGTTGTCCACTCTCCATCGAAAAAGCTGATTAAAGGACAATATGTATTTCCAAGGAAAACATATCTATTTAAACAAAAAGATCTTCAATATCCTTTACCCATTCTTCTTTCATTGGGGGAATAGTTTCCTCTTCTTCAAATCGGTATATTAAAGGAAGTGTTTCTTTGACACAAACGTGTCCCTTCTCTTCAAGAGGATAGAGTTTATTATAATCATCAATATATTTGTTGAATCAACAATAAACTTCGGAAACTCAGACTCTTCAAGAATTTTCTTTCGATTCTTTTGAAGAGCATCAGTTGATGATTCGAATTCCAACTCATAATATGAGGCCGTATCAGCAAGGTCTTTATATGTGTCATCTTTCCTACACATGCTTGAGGTAGAAGAAACAACCTCATCTATTGCATCCAACTTAGCATCAGCCTCCGCAATGATAACAACATCAAGATCACTCTCCTCTTCATGGTCCTCCCCTACAATTATAACAACATCAGGATCACTCTCCTCCTCAGTGATATCATCATCACCAAATAGTTCCTCATTGAAAGTCTGATTCATGAAGGACTCACAATTTCCTAAACTTGACTTCCTCCTCCCATTGTTTTCCACATTTATGTTTTCACCTCCAGAAGGCTCTATCTTTTTTCTTTTCCTTCCATAATTAGTCTTCGTAGAATTAACACTTTGACTCAACTTGTTCCCTTTTTCAATTATCTCTACCATATATTTTAATGTTTGTTTTCTAGTTCTCCTCTTTGAAACAGAGTCATCCCCAGCATCCATCTTCCGCACTTGAGTCAAAATACACAATTTTTATTATTATATTATATTATATTATATTATATGATATAACCAGTGCTTCGCACGGGATTGAACTATTTTAGTAAGCTTACATATGATCATTCAGTAATATTCATATTTTCGATACATACACTACATTGTCAAGAACATTTTATCTTAAGGCAAAATGTTCTATGCACCCCGATCAAACACCATCTGCAGAAATAAAAGTAGGGGAATCAGATGGGAAAAAAGGAAGAGGAAGAAAAAAAAGGTGAGCATGAACCTAGACATGAGGTATCCTTTGAGAAGACAAGATCTAAAAAGAAACACACAAGAGGAAAAACACACCATAAAAGAGAACCATATCTTATTAGCTCCAAGACGAAAGGAGGCATTTTAAACGAAAAGCAAAAGAATAAAGTAAATAGGATTAACTACACTTACTCTTGTTAGTTGTGGAAAGGAAAACACAAACAAATGACGTTGAATGTTGATGATCCATATCTTGAGGAGGTGGAACTTCTTTTTGATCCAAAGTGGGAACATTTGTTAGGTGTTGGGTGAGTTCCACTGAAAGAGAGAGGCGGATTAGGAAATGGGAAACCCTAGCATTAAGGAAATGTTATTGGGAGTTTGTCGCAGGCTATCCGGATGGGCTACCCTTTTGTTTGGCTTTTCATTAATTGATATGGGCATTAGGCCCAGATGAGTATTGTAATGATTTTGAGTTTCATTTTAATATAAGGCCAAAAGTTGTTTTAAAAGAAAGTGTGCATTTTGTGACATATTAGAATCTTCCAACAAACTAGGGTGATGTAAAGTATGAATATTTATTCATCCACTTTTGTCACATAAATTCACACTCAAAATATTAGATCGGGAATAATATTGTGTGTACATTCTCTTATTATATAAGAATTGACGTGCATTAGAATTTTTAAAAAAAGCAATAATTTTTTTATATTTTTCTTTAATTTAATTAGTGTATAAATTTTCCGAAATTGTTAGAACTACTTTAGCTATGCCCTTTAGTTTAGTTCGTATACTTTAGTTATAGCTTTATTACTTTGAATGTCGGTGTCCTTTGTGTAAATTTTCTAATTACATTGAGTAAAAATATTGACAGTCAATGAAGAAAAATACTTTAATTATGGACAACCCAATGGGCCTCTTACATTAGGTTTTCATGAAAAAAGAATGAGATGATTAGAGACCATTGATCCGAACGGTGTCAGGTTTGTTTACAACCTAGTGAAAGTAAATTAACAAGGAAATTATTTTGACATTTTTTTTTTGCTTCGTATAGTGACAAGGGGTGTTAGAATTTTCTTAGAACCCGTAATAAATGTGATTGCATTAATATAGCAGGTGGTAGGACATGTATCGGTTTTACTTGCCAACATCTTCATAGTCAAGTTCGTCACATCGGATCTGCCTAATACAATTTATATCTCCTATATGATTTGTGAGTTATTCCACAAAAATGACTTTATGTAGTTCGCTCCCAGAGAATAGCGGGGGTGGGTGTCCAATAATGTGACACTCTATTATAACCAAAATGTCATAATTCAAAACTTAATTACAAAGGATAATATTGTGTGTTTGTTATTTGATTTAGTAATAAATTTTGATTTTAGTACTTGTGATATATGACTTAATATATATTTGATCTTCTACCAATCAAAATGTTCCTTTTAATAGTAAATATGATATTTGGACGACTTCTAGATGCATATTATCAATTATTGAAGTAATAATACAAGTTTAACACAACGCATGAATTATTAAATGATGAAACGGAATACGAAAATTGGACTCATATGTTCAGTTTGTTCACATGTGATTTTGGAGGTCAAGTGCTTCTTCGCTAATTTTATAAGTATACGAGCTTTTTTTCTCTCAAGCAGACTTTTTTTCTGCCGCACACATGTTCTACCAAATCTATTTATGGCAGTTTTTTCTATATAGCTTTGTGATGCCAATTAAACAAACATGCTCTCCAGTTTATATTTTGTTCATTCTTAAAATCTTGAACTTATGTGTCATTTATATGCTAGCAAACCTGGACGAGGGCATGGAAGAAAATATCTCAAAGAGTCGCCATTACTCTTGGCTATTTACGACTTCCTTATGATTCTCTATATCAGTAGAAGGAACTGTGTAGGATTTAGTTTTCCCAAATGTCAAAGCGACAGTGTATCCTCATCAATATGGAGGATGCATAGTCTCACATCCACCTGGCACAGGAGAAACCCAACTCACCATAGTTTTTCTTAAGTCATTTCTTAAGATGTTTTCAAAGTGTTGAACTGTAATCATTTCTCCATCCAGTTTGCTTCTTAACTGTGAAATTGAGTTCCAGAAATGGAAGGTGGACATTCCCTCCTACCTAGCAGAATGATGTCCACCTCCCATTCTTAAGCTCATCTTCCCAATTAAGAAGCAAATTAGAAGGAGCTATGGTGACAAGTCGATATTGTGTGAACAACTTCAGAAATGACCGAAGACACACTATGGTGATTTGGGTTTTTCCTGCGCCAGGTTGGTGTGAGATAATGCATCTTCCATTACTTTCCGATAGGGGCACTCTCAGCCTCTCAAGAGTTATATCTCCAATAATGTTGTTCCACAAGCACTCAAATCGTCCACGGTAATGAGGATACATTATTTCTTTGGCACTTTGGGGAACTAAATCCCACACGGTTCCTTCTCCATTAATAGTAGAATACTAGGCTACAAAAGAATCAGAAACTCTGAAGCCGTCAACATCCAAGTGTGATGGCGAAGTTCCAAAATATTTTCTTCCGTACCTCCCTCAAGTTCTCTGAGATTGCAGATGACACATAAGTTCAAGAATGTAAGAGTGAACGAGAAATATATTGGAGAGCAGACTTCAGAAAATAAAAAGAAAAGTGCTTGTTAGGACATATGAACCAACCGGACAGACGAGTCCAATTTTTTCACCTAGAGCAAGATGGTGGTTCCCCATCTAACAGTCACTTTGTTATTTCCTTTTCTGATTCTTCTTTATCTGGGGGAAGAGGTTCCTCGTCTTCAAATTCGAATATTAAAGGAAGTGTTTGTTTGACAAAAACATGTTTCTTCTCTTCAGGAGGAGTGAGTTTATCATAATCATCAATATTATTTATTGAATCAATTAGAAACTTTAACTCTTCAAGACTATTCTCTGATTCTTTTTAAAAGCATCAATTGAAGATTCAAATTTTGACTTAGAATATGAGGTTGTAGCAGTAAACTTTTTTGATTTGTTCGTTGTCCTACATATGCTTTAGGTAGAAGAAACAACCTCTTATGTTACATTCAGCAGAGGAACAACCTCCTCTGTAGTGATAACAACATTAGGATCATCATCATCAAATACTTCCTCGACGAAAGTCTTATTCAGGAAGGACTCACAAGTTCATGTTTTTAATTATTTTGCACATTTCTCTCATCACCTCTTGAAGACTCCATCTTTTATTCTTTTCCTCCATAACTAACTTCTTTAGAATTACAACTTTGACTCAACCTATTCCTCTTTTCTATTATATTGACCATATCTTTCAAAGATTGTTGCCAAATCCTCTTCTTTGAAATGGAGTCTTCCCCGAATCATCTCTTGCACCTGAGTCAAAATACATCATTTTCGTTATCAATCAAAATGCACAAGCATAAATGTATCTTAAAAACATTATTCGTAATCACAACAAGACTGAACTCTATTTACAAACACTAGCCTGATTAAAGAAAACATTTTTCTGTCGAAAATTCAAGAATCGAAAGCCTTGAATTTCTAAAACTTTTAAAATAGAGTAAAAGAGATTGATGAGTTCAAAGAAATTGGATGCATAGACACACTAATATATAGAACAAGATAGAGAAACACAAAAAAAGAAACGTGAGTTAGATGAGCCTTTTTTGTGTGAGAGAAAAACGTGAAAATAGAGGGAAAACTATAAACCTGTGTAAAGTGTGTGAATTTTGTAACAAATCGAAATCATCAAACGAAGTGTGAATATTAAATCTTTCAACTGTGCCACATAAATTCACACTCAAAATTTCAAAATTTTGATGTGATATAAATTGGATTGTAAATAATATTATGTGTACAATATTGTCACGCCCCAAACTAGAGAAGGCGTGACTGGCACTCGACATCTTATGCAATCGAGTTAGCCACATAAACATACCAACTGACTCAACTGAGGGCCTAGAAGGTCGGGCCACATAACATCTAAAATACTATGACTAGACCCTTAAGGTCATAACCTGAATATCGGTAAGTCATATAGACGAAGGTGGTCAAGCCAAAGATAATAAGGTACTAGCTAGCCGACAAGGCTACAATAAAGATATACACACATACATACATATCTATACATACCAAACCTATGTGGTTGGAAACTGGAAGCTGCAGAAAGAAACCCAGAATACTGTATCCACAATAGCCTCTATGAGTGACATAAGCACTGGTCGGGACAAGGCCCCGATTATATCCAAACTGTACAATAAAAGTAACATCCTATGACAGCTCCAGGAAGAAGTGAAGCTTATCAACTCACAGCTGAACCCTGAATCCTAGCAGAGGAGTCATCAGAATCCCAACCTAGACCGGCACGCATGAAACAAAAATGCGTCCCCAGGCAACGGGACGTCAGTACGACTAAAAATGTACTACTAAGTAAGGTAGAAAATAGAATAATAAATAGTTACTGTAAAAAGGGGAATAAAGATACCACCTGAAACAGAAACTCTGGTAGCCACCATGGCTGTCATCAAACCTTATATAAATTTAATATGCATGGCATGCTCGCATAATCATATGTCGTGAATACATATTTATATAGATGCAAATGCGTGTCATACCCAACCAAGTGCTAGCAATGGTGGTGCCTTCCGGTAGCGAACCGTGATCATATTCGCCAACTTGTGGCCATCTGTGTCTCATACATATAAATATAGGCAATAGGCCCCATACCTTCCGATTATAGCTCGGAAGTAGAATGCATATCATGTAATGTCATCGATTCGTAATGCATTTGTTACCTGAATCATGGTGCTAATCTTGGCTCATTGGTACTCTTGTCCTCATAATCTCGTAATCACTTTCGTATCACATGTAAATATCTCGTGAAACTTATATACTTGTAGATTAAACTGGAACACTTAACTTGGATTTAGAAAGGCAACTGACACTTGAGGATGTTCATAAAGAGCTTAATGTTCTTCACTTAGTATCTATATATGTTTCCTTAGTAGTTTGTAAAGGAAAGTATTTCAGAAAAACCCGTACTTTAGTAGTTTAAACCTACAATTTACATTTAAGAGTTTTGGAGATCGACGTTTTATTTTAAAGTTTTGAGAATTATAAATTAGCGACGAAGGAGGAATGATTTCAAATTCATATTGTTCATCCCTAATCTTTTTAAGTTACTACACCTAAAGAAGAATAAGAATTCGTACACATGGATCTATAGTCAAGAGAATCAACAAAATGACATAAAGACGCCAAATACCCTATCTAACCGAACGAGTGGAATAGCAACATAATGGAGTCACAAAAATACACCAGCTGCAATATCAATGCCTTTCAC
>JAJOOF010004265.1:0-29239 GCA_029582545.1 Solanum lignicaule | reverse complement strand
AAAACGAAACGGATCTTTTTATATACAGCTAAACAAGTTTCCGGTAACTTCCGAAACACATTTTTAGGAACTTTTTTTGGGTCAAATTCAAATATAATCATTTCATTAAGTTCTCAACTCCAAACTCACATGTGAGGCTCTAGTTTCACTCTATCATTTTCCGAGTCGTTACAGTTATTCTTTACTAAAATACATTAATTTTGGAATGCTTGTTAAATTGCATGATACATCAACGTTTATTGAAGTATTGATCAAGTGTGAGAGTATCATTTAGCCACATAAAAACGACAGACATCAAAGAAAATCATAGGGGTGAAAGAAGGTACCCAGTCACTGTCATATAAATGCAGACGTCTCCAGCAGTAAGATTAATGCCAAGGCCACCAGCCCTGATGCTCAGCAGAAATATCCTGCACTCACTGTTAACATCATTGAACTCCTTGATCTGTTCAGAGCAACAAGTATAATCAGAACTTTTACTTCATTACAAAAGGAGTATAATTAGATCAACTTAATCAAAAGCTTCCAGATAACCAAATTATTTCATGCTCCCACTGGGCGAATTTATTCAATCTGTTCAAATATTATTATTTGTTATCAAGGTCATAATTAACAAGACCCTATCTGATTTGTCTTCTCCTGATTTGGTTGCTCATTTGTGTGTGTAGTTGTGGCTCCAGCTTTCCTGCTAGGATCTTGTGTCTGCAGGTTATAGAATCAGTGTACAGGTTATAAGATCAGTTTATATAGTTGCTACAATATGCTATAATATAGTGCTGGAAACTCTGGAAAGAGTTGATAACACAGCTTTGTTGGTCTTTTCCCCATCTTGTACTTATGTTAAGAAACAATGTGTTTTGTTCGTTTTCTTGCTCGTGATCCTTGTTCTCGTTCACATCATTATTCTCAGTCTAATTTGAGCTAAAGAAACTAACAGATAACTTACAGACCAAATCTCCTTGATCTAACGACAAGTTGCGTACATTCGACAAGATAACAAGTGAACTGATTGAAAAACTCAAATCTCCACCAGGGCATACATACACGATAGCAATAGTCGTGTAAACTGGACGTTTGATTGCTATAATGGATCACTATTTCAAGTGGTAATAGTGGTGGCATTAGATTGCAGCAAGTTTAGTGCTTGCTCGGTTATAGCTCTGTTCCTAGCACGCTTAACCTAATCATTAATGAGTGCTACTGCGTGAGTGTCCTTTAAACCCTTCTCAAGGGCATCAACAACTTCTTATAGTTTTTCCTGAGCCAAGAAACTCTCATCTTTATTTATGAGGGATTAAATTCCATCACCAGACTGTCTAGCCTCCCTAACCTGACATCAGTACATAAAATTATCTTATGGGGAAGAAATACGAATTCAGTGAACTTTACTTTAATAATCAAATAGTTTATCTCAAAGAAGGGTAAATGCAAAGAAACCTTTAACCAGGATGAAACACTAGCCAAAGAATGTGTCAATATCTCACCAGGCCACCACCACCTGGAGGAATCAGGCTAAAGTGTCGAAGTGTCCCCTTTAATGTATCGAACTGTTAAAATGAGAAGTAATTAGAAACAGAACCAGTTCATATGTCAATAAGTATAAAAATGCTAGACAGACTAGGATAACCACTCACATATCTTCACCTTCACATAGTTGGTAACAATGCATATCCAGTTCCCTTGAAAGAAAAACAAAGTCAATCCTGTTTTGAGGCAACTCGATATAGAATTTTTCTCAAGGGAAGGATAATCATTTCAGTTCCAAATCCTGTTCTAGAAATTGAATAACATAATACCTTCTCGACCCAAGCATAGACTTAACTTAGCTATCATATCCATCTGCCATAGGATTATACATACAAAGATATCATCATATATCAATTAGCTTAACATTATGCAGACCTATCTACTCAACATAATATCATTCCAAGCCAAAGTGAAATTTACACTATAACCCGCAGACACAAGGTTCTAAAACAAGACAATGGCTTGCATGACGATTCTACTTCGATTTAAAAAAGTAACGACTTTTTAGAATGAAATTGATATGATTCGATTAACAAGACCCTATAGTTATTCAGTTTAATTTGCAACTGATGAACCTAAAATACGAGCTAGACTCCCAAAAATCGAATAAAAAACACAAGAATATCAAAACCCTAAAAGCTAAAATTTAGACATGCAAAGATATAATTTCTAACCTCATAAACCCTATTCCAACAAATTCGTGTTCTTCAGCGATAAATATAACATAAATCGCGTTTGTCAGCGAGAAATTTGTGAGAAATCGTGTTATTCAGCGAGAAATATGAGAGAAAAGCGTGACGGAGACACATAGCTTCAGTTCATCTATGACAGAGAGACTTAGCTTCAACTCTTGATCAGTTCTTCAGACTTAGCTTCAACTCTTCAGACTTAGCTTCAGCTCTTCAGTTCATCAGAGAAAAGCATGTTCTTCAGTTCATCAGAGAATCGTGTTTTTCTGATTTGGGGGAAAACAAAGTTTTAATGTCTGATGAATTTTTTTTTTGCCCAATAAAAATGGGAGGGAGAGTTTAAAATGTTGGAGGGAATATAATATTTTAGTGAAAATTTTAAGGCCACACTTGTAATGTGTTGTTTTTACAATTATAAAAATAGGACACTTTAAAAGTGTGGACATATATGTAAATAGTTGTTGTCAATTATATCATATTGTAACAACGCTTATAAAGCGTAGCTTATACCATTAAAGAGTACACTTTGCAAGTGTTGCCAATATTATCGAAGCTAAAAGTTAAAAATTTGGGCTACTCTTTAAAAGCGTCCCCAAAAACATTTTCGGCAACACTTTGCAAGCGTTGTCCAGAATTAGTGTGGCCGTAGGCCTAAAATGTTGTAGTGAAACCCTTTAGATTAAACCACAACCACTAGGTGAAATTACCATTAAACTACATCTAACCTATCAGCAAGCAAGACCCAACAATAATATCAACACATATTTGCTAAATCACACCCCAAGAATGAGGGTTTTTAGCCACACATCAAGAAATAACAAAATACACCTAAAATGATAGTAAAATCAAATGGGTATAGGAAATTAAACCTTAATTTAAGAAAAGGAAGAAGAATAGAGATGACCCACTTCAAACTTGGGGAAGATGAACTCCTTTCTTCAAGGTCCCAAAAACCCTCTCCAAACTTGAGAGAAAAATATCTAAAACGTACTATTTTATTCTGGAAAGTAAAATAAAAGTTCGAATATTAAAAATAATAACAAGTTTAGTATTTATAGACTTTAGAAAATAACGCTGGTGGATCTTTCGGCGAAGTTAGTCGATGTCGCCGAATGACTTAGGCGACTCGCCCTTCGTGTGTCTCATCGCCGATTCGTGCTTGCCTTCAGCACCTTCACGTTCTGGACCATTGGGCAATATAGTACTGCTTCGTGGAACTATTCAGTGAAGCACCGATAGCTCATTTCATCGCCTTTTGGATCCTTCTCCTTCAGGGCTTCGCGTACTGGAACAAAAGGCAGAGTATATCCCTTCGGTGAATCGCCAAGTGTTCTTGGCGATGCTCGGACTTCAACTTCGATGTTCTTTTCAGCCTTTTGTTTATTTTTGCACCTAAGTGTCCATCTTTCACTAAAACTTCAAATATCTGAAACTTAAGAGTTTTCATTAGATATTTAGACCACATAAGCATTCGAGGACACGAGTCTTATCAAAATAAATCCCTAAATGAGTCCAATTTGTGGACTCATCAAGGCCACATCGTTGGGCAGCTACATTGGCCGCATCTTGAATAAGGCCGATATCAACTATCCAGGTCGCCTGTACCAAGTTGTCACAATGACAGATAGGCACCCCAGCATCCCTGCACAATTGAAAATTCATACACGGAAAGGGTAGAGTAGTGGTAGTCTTGAATGCCCTCTCATAGATCTCTGCCAACAACATGCGGGCACTGTCTATCTCGAACCCAACAACTAGAGCCGCAACCATCGCTGCTCTATCCCAAGTAAGTGCATTATCGGCCTTAGTGGGCGATATCCTGTTGCGTACCAGAAGCCAGAAGAACTCGGCCACCAAGTTTAGGGTGGACTTTCGAATACCCAAACTCGGTGTGCTTACCCACCCCGCGCGCTCTCCATCCTCTACTATATGCCTGACTAACCAAAGTAGAACAACTTCCGTCTTCTCTGCATGCCACTGGAACTCACGCCCCTCACTATCTCCCATCGATAGTCAAACTATCAAGTGTTGAGTGCCCAAGAGGTGCCCGGACCATAGAGGAATCGAATGATAGTGACCGGCGATATGTCCAACGAAATACCCAGTACTAAAGTGGAAGTGCGTGGGTCCTCGGCCATGGGCTTAGCCCGTCTATCAATAGATCCCCGAAGTGTGGCAGCATAGGAAGCATAGAACTCCCTCACAATCACCTCGCTATAAGTCCCGAGGTTCTGAGCCATCCAATCGAACTTGTGTTTCTGGAAGAGCCGGTGGATGTCGAGTATGGTGTGTAGGCTCCCCGTGAGAACTCTATGCTCCTCAGTGATTTCCTAGGCCTTCAACCTCTTCTCATTCAACATCGAGGCGTCTCTGTATATCTGCCATTGACCCTCTACACACTACCTATTAGGCTCCTCCGCAATCGAATGAGGGTCTGTGTTTGGTGGCACTGGAACCACCCCCGAACTAGTAGCCTTATTAGACGAGGCAACCCTACCATGTGAAATCGAGCCTGTGGCGGACTCAGAAGCAGACCCTACAACAGATGCAGACTCAGAACCGGAGGCAGACTAGCCAGTAACCCGATTAGTGTATGCTCTTCATCAGACTGGAGGCAGTGACTACGTCGGAGACCACCTTCTTGGACTGATTTTGAGTATCCCGAGGTGCTGTAGGTGATCCCCGGGGCGTCATATCCGAACGTTTTGACCCTAAAAACATTTATTAAGACACTAGGGTCACCTCCACTGATTTTAGACTCCAAACAACACATAAAAACATGAAAAACATACTAGAACACACCAACACGTAATAGACTAGTTTCCGAACGTCTTGGTCATCCCTTGACGTTTGACTTCCAAACTCTTTAAAACTGATTAAAAGGCTATTCTTCATTATTTTGACAAGTTATTACTGCATAAAATCCATGTGAGGCTCTACTTTGTCCTACTTTATTTTGAGGGTCGTTACACAAGTGTATGTGGTCGCGCAAGTAATATAGATTCTTAAAGAAATGAGTTATCGTTCCCAAGGGACTTATGATCAACTTATATTCACTTAATTCTACATCTAAAAGTAAAAAGTAACCTTTTCAAGAGTTGATGATTTATTGTTTATCTACTACTAATTATGCACTAATTGAAAGTAGCTAATTGTGAACGACTTTGATATAATGTTTCAGGCAAGTTAAAAGCAATTCCAGAGTTGCAACATATAAAGAATATCATGTATCATATTATTGGCTTAGAACTAATTTTAGTTGTCAAGTTACTGGTTTATAGGGTTGATGATATGATCCGGGTTATACGCCTCTCGTCGCCTACCCCAGTTAGCTATCTAACTACATCGTTGAGCGGGGATAAATATTCTAACTGGCGAGCA
This sequence comes from Solanum lignicaule, assembly GCA_029582545.1. Lineage (NCBI taxonomy): Eukaryota > Viridiplantae > Streptophyta > Magnoliopsida > Solanales > Solanaceae > Solanum > Solanum lignicaule. The sequence goes on along the minus strand of JAJOOF010004265.1, from coordinate 23,642 downwards.
TTTATATTTCATCCTATTTCGTAACCAAGCAAGGTGTTCGTCTAGGCATCACTCTTGAACACTAATCACCTCAATTTAATTGGTGGACCAATCTCTATATACTCTCTGGTCTATCTAACCTCTCCTCTCCCCATTTTAAGATTACACAATAGATTTATCTTATGGTGCGCAAGCATAAAATACTAAAACAAGAATATAGAAGTAACTTGTATTGACACCGAAAATTATTCAACAACCTCAAATAATCAACAATCAATTCGTAGCTACAGCCCCAGAATTAGGGCGTTTAGCTACTCATGTTATTATAAAACAAGAAAATACAATAGTTCATTCAATTTCTGGAAAATAGAAGAGTTAAAGGATTAAAACCTATTACAAACTTGAATTATTACTCTTGCACACTAAATCAAACGTCCCCCCTCACAATGGAGCCCTAGTAGTCTATTTATAAGAGTTAGAAAAGTTGGAGTTAAATCCCACTACAATTAGGAATCCTATTGAATTATTTTTTTAGCTGGAAAAGTCGGCATTTCCTTGGCGTGTCGCGCCAGCCATTGCGCCAGCATTCTTGAAGTCCTGGCGTGTCTAGCCCAGCAGCGCGCCCCAAACATATCCCAGTCCGGCATACTCTGGCGCGTCACGCCCAGTAGGAGTTGAATACTAGGCTTGTGATCCGGCATGAGTTGAATTTTATGAGAGAAAATACCCAGAGGAATCCCAATAATGTCCGCAATAGTCCACCCAATAGCTCGCTTGAACCTCTTCAACATGGAAACCAATGCCTCAACTTGTGCCACATTCAAATATGCCGCAATGATGACCGGTAAAGTACCATTTCTCCCCAATAATACATACCTCAAAAGTGATGGTAGAGCCTTAAGAAACCATTCGATGCTTCCTCAACAGACGGTCTAGCAGGTGGAGAGTCGCGATTTCATGTCTAATTCCAATCTCTTCGGTTTTGAACGGAATTCAAACCTATCAAGTGTGGCGACCAATTCATCATAGTCTTCAATACCATCACCATCAAAGTTCATCATTACCGCTGCTAGTGCATCAACACCCAACCTCTCTTCAATAGGCACCTCGGAACCACTCTCTACAATATGTGTCACCATGGATACCGATTTGAGCTCGCTACTCTGCTTCATGGACCTAGAGATATTGAAAGTTGCCTCTTCATTGTTCAATCGCAACTTCATCTGCCCTTTCTCCATATCAACCAAGGCGCTCCCAGTGGCTAGGAAAGGTCTCCTAAGGATAATGGGAACCTCAAAATCAATATCACAAAATCTGCCAAAAAGATAAAAGACTCCACTTTCACTAGTACATCTTGGAGGACACCAATGGGCTTCTTCACAGTTCTATCGGCCATAAGCAGTCGCATCGCAGTTGGTTTTGGATCCCCTAAACCCAACTTCTTGTAAATAGACAATGGCATCAAATTGATTCTAGCACCCAAATCGCACAATGCCTTTGCAAAATGTAGCAACCCAATAGTACAAGGAATAGTGAAAGCACTAGGATCCTCCTTCTTCTACAGAAGGGACCTTGTAGCAATAACACTACAATGTTGCAACTTATCATCATCTTCAAAACTCACAGCCCTCTTTTTAGTTACCAAGTCCTTCATAAACATTGCATACCTAGGCATTTGCTCCAAAGCTTTTATCAACAACACATTGATGGAAAGTTGCTTCAACATACTAATAAACCTGCGGTATTTACCTTCTTCAATTTTCTTCACTAACCTCTGTGGGAAAGAAGGTGAAGGTCTAGGCATGGGAACAACTTTTTAAGTTATCACTGTTTCCTTCTTTGTTGCATTCTCGAGCTCCTCATTTACCTCTATCACATTGTCATCTTTACTAACCTCAATTTCAACCCCAGACAACATCGGTGAATCAATGGTCTGCTTACACCCTTGAGTAGTGACTGCCATACAATGCCCATCATTATTTGGATTTTGGATGGTGTTGTTAGGAAGTGTGTCAAGTTGACGTGGGGTCACTGTAGTAGACAACTAAGTCATCTGTAGCTCAAGATGCTTGATCGACGCTGCATGGGCATCAACTTTTTGACCAATACCATACAAGTCATTTCGCATCTCCTTCACATTCTCATCAGTCGCATCAAACCTCTTTATCATCTTTTGTATCATATCCTCAATACGTGACATATTACCTCCAGCTTCCCTGTTACCAGATTCCCGATTTTGAGGAGGGACATAAGGCCCAACCTGATCGTTTTCGTTGCCATAGTTGTTCCAGTTGTAGTTGTTGTATCAATTGTAGTTCCCATCCCGCATATATTGACCCTCTCGGTTGTAGTTGCCATAGTTCCGATCTTGGTTTCCTTGACCTTGGCACCAATTATCGGTATTGGAACCTTGGGCGTTGGCTTGGAAACCCCCCGTTTGATCATTCACTGTATAAGTATCCTCTTCATAGTAACATTCCTCACCCGGTGGTGAATTTCTAGTCAAATAATTGACAGCATTTACCTTTTCAGTACCTCCGCTTACATGCTTCAACACCAACCCCAGTTTGATCCTCATCTGAACCATCTCCTCACGAATATCATCGGCAGATTGGTTAGTTGTAGCTTGGACTGCAAATGTGTTTCTCCTTGTATCTGACTTTCTAGTGCTCCATGCTTTATTGTTCTGGGAAATCTTCTTCAGTTTCTCCGCAATCTACTCAAAAGTGCACTCACCATATGAACCTCCAGCGATAGTATCAAGCACTGCCTTAATATTGTCATCTTGACCTCGATAGAAGTATTCCTTCAGCGATTTATCATCAATGCGGTGATTCGGGACACCTCTAATAAAAGCAGTGAACCTATTCCAAGAACTACTCACAAAATCTCTAGGTAGTGCTACGAAGTTGTTGAGTTTATCTTTGTGATTCAGCTTCTTTGACACGAGAAAGTATCTTGCCAGGAACACTGCAGTTAATTGTTCTCATGTGTAGATTGAGTTATAAGGAAGCTCATTAGACCACACAGCAGCATCGCCGTTCAATGATAGATGGAATAGTCGCAATCCAATGACATCCATATCTAATTCTGATCGACCCACACAAATTTTGCAAACACTACTCAGCTTAGTTACGTGTGTATGTGGATCCTCGTGGTGTTAGCAGTGCTGATGTAACACCGGGAACTGATGCCCAGACAGATGGAGTGAATATGTAGACATGATTTTCTTTACCTCCCTCTCTGTCACTTTCATTGATTGTTAGTGTTTTTTTATTGCCTCTGAGGACAAATTGTTTATTGTTTGTGGTTGGGTGAGTTGAGGTATTTCCATACCTACCTCTTGTGTTTATCATTTTTTGTATATATTGGGTTTTTATGCTGTAAAATGTGTTTTGCCACTATTTTGTTGATGTTTGAGCCTGTGGCTCCGTATTTTAAATACAAATGGGTTTTGACACTTCTAAAATATTTTGCTACCTCTTGATTGTGTTTGAATGTGGCTATTCTTGTGCAAATTTGATTGTCGGTCATGATCAATGCCGATGACTTGAATAGTGCTCTTAATCGAACAAAAATGAATGTGCTGCAAGGATGAGGCCAAATGAAGTTGCATAGACAGTATATGAACTTTTTGCATCTCGTTGTGACTAGCTGATTATCAAATTGAGTCTCTTGTGATGAACAGTGTGATACGCTCAAATTACACCTCCCTAAAGAAGCATAAGTGATCGTTATCAAGTAAGGAACCCAACTAGTAGGTTGGGGTCGATCCCACGAGGAATATGGTTCAGACTTAAGTTCAGTTTACGATTATATTATTTTAGTCAACGTACTTCTGAAACAAGTAATTAAAGGGGGAGGGGGTGTTTGTGAAATAAATTCTTAAAGTTATGTGAACAATTAGTAAGCAAGATTCAAACTTTTGTTGTTATCAAGATGAGAGAGAAACTAGGGTGTACGTACTCCCCATAAGCTCATAACGCGGTAATCCTAGTAATAGTAATCCTTTCCTAGTGTATTACATGCAAAGTGATAAGTTAGGCATCTCTAATTTCTTGGTCCAACAACTAGAGAATTTCACCCCGTACCCTGGTCTGGCTACGTCTGTATAATTTAATAACCCTTACCGTTACCTCATATTAGACATCACATCGATGTATGGCTTAGTTTTCACCCTCGCACCAATCGACATTAGACTATTAGATAGTATCACACTAAATCTATGTTGATAATTCTTTTCTTATTTACTACCTCCTTGGTCCGGCAAGTAGCAACAATGCGAGTTCTAACGTGTGCACTCCTTAAAAAGACTTCTAAATGAAAGAATTATCAATGCATGCAATAAGACTATTCAAGAATTACTTAGTTACTATTCATACTTAGTTAATCGCTCATGGTTCCCACAACCGTAGTTATGGATTTAGTTACCCATAGTAGCAAGAGCACAATTCATATTTTTAGATGAAGAAATCATGAACTTACGTAATGAATAGAAGAAACCCATAATCTCAACTTGAATTTCAAAGTCAAAATCTTCAAAAGGAACTTAGGAATTCAAGAATTGCTAAAATTGCAAGTTAATCTCCAAATCCAAAAACTAGAACTAAAATAATAAAGTCTAACCCCGAAAAATGAGGTGTACATACCCTATATATAGAAAAACAAGTCCCAACTAAAAAGGAAATGAAATAAGAAAGTAAGTTTCAGACGTGGTTTTGATCTACGACACTGACCTACGGACCATGGACTGACCTACGATCTATAGGTCCCTTCCGTGACTTAGGACTTAGGCATTTTGTTCAACTTCAAAATCTCCACTTCTCAGCTTCAATCGACGGACCAACAGTACAGACCGTGGATCGATCCATGGTCTGTGGGTCCTCCTCCATTGCTCCATTCTTAGAATCTTCAAAATAAGGTACTAGAACCCCCTCTTTGAAGCATTTGTCGGACTTGCATGACGACCCGTAGGTCGACCTACGGTCCGTCATTTGAGTTTGTGGTTCCACACTTAGTCAAGAATTCCCTGATTTATTTTCATGCGTTGCTTGCCCATCTACGATCTCAACCTACGAAACGTGAATGGACCTACGGTCTGTCAATCACTTTCGTAGATGCCCTTTTCTGCACAATTCTTCAGTTGTGTCACAGAATTTCCACGTCCGTACTTATTTCCTGCAAACATGATAAAAATACATTACTACCACTACAAAATGGCCCTAGACACACACAACTCTTAAGTGAAATGTATTAAAATTAATGTTCACTCACGGTATATCACAGTGCACACTAGCGAAAGAGTGGAGTCTTGTTTGATATTGGTGCCAATGCCTTGTGTGATGAGCTTACCGTGAACCATGTGTGATGACACCTAGAATTTTCCCCGTTGGTCCGGTTGACTAAGTGATGCAAACTCTTGAAATGATCTTAGGCAACAATTTTAAAGAGTGAAACAATTTGACATTATACCTCTTTTGTGGCCAACCTTTTGAGTGTGTGAACTTTTCTTGAACACCCTTTGAGCCTTACCCTTTTCTTGGAAGGAACTTGATGAAATTGTAACCCCTCTTGACTTATTCACCCATAATCCTCATGAAATGTGGTTTGTTTGAATAGTCAACTTAGGCCAAAAGACTAAATTGAGGGTGTGGTGAAAAGAAAAGGTAAATTAAGAAGTGCAAAGAAGTCCCCCTTTGATCCATGATTTTGAAAAACAAATGGAACCCCTCCATACAAAAAAAAAAAAAGAAAGAGAAAAGAAGAATGAAGACGAAAAAGAGCGGAAAAAAAAGTTGAGAAATAAAGTTGTAAAAGTTGCAAAAGCAATGGGGTGTCCAATAGTCCATGGGAAATGAATGATGGGGTGAATTTTGTGCATGGGTGTAATTGTTGAAAAAAAGGAAAGAAAGTGATGTTCATACCACATTTCATGAGGATAGAAGCCACTGAACCTAAATGAACCTACATTTACTCTCAACCCCATTACAAGCCTTGGAAAGACCTTTTTTTTTTATCTTTAGTGAGCTGAAGCGAGTGTTGATTGGAAAATAAGGGCAAACCTATGGGTGAAATCATGCATGTGTTCATCCTTGTGAGTGTGAGAGTTGCATGTGATTCCGGAGATATAAATTGTTGAAGAATAGTGTGTGAATATGGAATCATTCTTTGTGCGAGGTAATTGAGTACCTTTGTTGAGCTTGAACTTGCATTTGAAGCAAGTGTTGTGAACTTGAGAATCTTTGATAAATCTGAGTCACAACTTGAATCTTTGAGTGCAAAATTGATCCTTGCATAAGTAAGTTGAGTCTTTTTGTGTGCATTCATGATTGAGTCTTGCGTAGCACTTTTTGAGACATCCTTTTTGAACTGTTGAACTTGAGTTTTACTTGAGGACAAGCAAAAGCTTCGGTTGGGGGTGTTGATGAGCCTGAGATTTGGACTCATTTAGGGCTTTATTTGTATAAATTTAGTGTCCTCAAAAGCTTATTTTGTGCCAATAACTGATGTAAAATCGTTGATTTCTAGGTATATGGATTGAGCAACAAAGAAAGGATACTAATTTGCAAAAAAGGAACAATGCGAGCTGAAAGAGTGAAGAAAAGCAAGCCTGGTGATTGCCAAGTACAGTTGGTGAGTCGCCGAATGGCTGCTTGGCCGCCTAAAGTTCTAGTGTGCCAAGCCCTGAAGGAAAGAACCAAGTTGGTGAGAGAAAAGAGCAGTCGGTGGATTACCAAGTGGTTTCGTGATGCAGTGTTGGATTGCCCAAAGTTACAGACCTTGAGGACGCTGAAGGCTAAGGCAGAAGGGCGATGGAATTGACCAAATGGTGGATCGCCGAGTAGTTCGGTGAGCTCAACTTACTGCGCCGAGTGGCTCTTCACAACAAATTGTTGGCGACTATAAATACATTTTTGAACATATAGTTTAGCATCAAATTTTCATTATATCGAATTGTGATTATTATTCTAAGTATTGAGACAAGTTTTTCCCTAGTTCTTCCTAAGCTTTGAAGAATTGAAGTTTTTCACTTGCAAGAAATTGGAAGTGGGTCTTTGAGATTCTTCAACTTCGAACATTGTAAGAGCAAAATCAATCTTACCCAGTTGATAGAAACTCAATTTGCTAATGATTTTTTTACCTTTTTTATGATGTCTAGCTAAAATCCCAATTCTTGGGGTGTGATTATGGGCTGATTTAGTTTATGGGTATTGCTAATTGTTAGTTTAAATGCCATTTGGAATTGAGTTTAATCATTAATTGTGGTTTAATTTGAGAATTGTAGTTGCAAATGCAGTTCTACCCTTGTGTTTTTGGCTTGCACGAGAGAGAGGTTTTAAAACTAAGATTATTGATTGATGGTCAGTGGGTATTTAGTTAACCTGCGTTTAGCTTGAGAGAGTGAACCCTAAACTCAATCCCACACATTCAGCTCGAGAGAGTGAATGGACTAAGGTGTGGGCTGTTTTTATTTTGCATGCTTGTTGATGTTCGAGAGAAATCGACTTGATTTGGGGTAATTGTTCGAAAGAAAGCATACCTCCTCTATAGACTAGCTTACTGACTAATATTTGGCTATTTTCTAATAGTTGCAATTACACATTTGCTTACAACAGCCTATAATCAAATGACATCCCAAGAACCCGTCTCATTATTGTTATTTCGTATTGTTTGCCACTGTTTGTAGTTAATAATTAAAACCAAAACCCCCTTATTTGACATTCGTGTCACCCCTTGATTTGAATTATGTTTTTATTCGATAATGTCTATTCCTATGGTTGATGTGAACATATTCATACTTCCTAATTAATTCTCAAACACGTACCACTCCTTGTGGGATTCGACCCCAACTCATTTAGTTGGGTTTTATACTGACTAGCGATTGTTGACACTTAGAATTGGATGAAGTGTCCTTGAAACGTTAATCACTCATACGTCCTCGAATCTTGAGGACTAACCACAAGATAGGAGAATAGTCGATCCAAACTTGTATCTAAGAAGAACACCTCAAACATTGGAACCTACACTTTGTAGAAAAATGTAGAAGAATAGGAGAATAGCCATGCAAAAATCATGCTAAAAAGGACATTTTGGTTGAAAACCATGCATTTACCAAGTTTGAGAATCATCATGCACTTTTAGTATAAACACATAAGACAAGCATATTCATCATATAAGTCATTATAACACATAATAGCACCATTTATAGGTAACCCTAAGTTATACTTGTGCAATGTATGGATAGCATCCCATAATACCACACATACTAAGTACCACTTTGAGGCCACCATAATCATACTTGCCATTTTTCATTCTCATCTTTAATTAATACTCATAGGTAAGGAACATTCTCATTGAATAAGTCAAGTCAAGGAAAGAAACTCATAATAACAATTCAAGTTAAGCATTCATTAGTACATTAAACCTTTAAGTCAACATTCCCATTAGAATCATTATGAGCACATTCATTTCATTAGACATTAGCTTTTGAGGAACACACCATGACCACTCTCAAAGCCTACTCGTGCAATGCATGGATGACATCCCATATTACCACCCATACTTCATAAAACCTCTTAAGTAACCATAGCACATAACTCACACTACAACAAATTTGGCCTTTATGCTGCTCTTATGGCCACGAAAACATTGGCAACACTTTTAAAATGTACTCCTTAAAACTTTAGGCTACACGTCATAAGTGTTGCCAAAACATAAAATAATTGGCAACACTTATTTACAAACATAGCCACAATTTTAAGTGTAATATATTTATAATTTTAAAAACAACATTTTACAAGTGTGCCCTATTAAATCTCATAAAAATTTTGGAAAAAATAATGATTTTCCTCCACATGTCTCTCTTTCCCCCAATTTTCCAATAAGTTTTACTATAATAATATTCCCTACATATATATACCTAAAAAAACAAGTACTCAGCCCTAAATTTCATTCCCAAGGGTTTCTACTTCATCCCTTCAGTTAAAAAAGAGTACAATTTGATTATAAGTGGTTTGGTAGAAGAAATTGTTGGGTTTATGTTTTTTTTGGAAATGGAGAGAAAATAAGTACCCGGTGCTAAGGAAGAGGTGGTTCCATATTGTTTGATTATAGGTGGTTGGTAGAAGAAATTGTTAGGATTATCGTCGGGGAGGTCAGAGCGAAGAGTTCAGTCATCCTTAATGAGTTTTATTTGGAGGAAATTGAATAGCAGTAGCCATCTTGTTTCATCAACTCCGACTCAAGTAGGGTTTCAGTATTTCTCAAATTTTATTTGGAGAATTTGAACATCGAGTAAGATTTCTACCAAAATTTTAACATATTTTGATAGATTTAGGTATGAATTGTTCAATAATCTCTATTTCTATTTATTTTCAACTTTGTAGAACTGAAGCTGAAATTCAACAAAAAGAGTCAATTCTAGTTCTACCCATTTCCATGTCTAGTTGAGTTTGTATTTTGCTTCCTACGACGATTGCTATAGGAGCTGTGTGTCTTTGTCTTTTAGTGGTTTGACTTCTTCTTCCTTTTCAAATTTTTGGAATAATTAGTATAATTTGTGTGAAATGATGAAAGAAAAGTTAGGAAATTAAACGGTGTCGATGGTTGTGAATTTGTTGATATAGATGGACAACCGCATCTTTAAATAGGTTGGCTACCCAAGTGAACTACAAATTATCATATTCCTACATTGAGTTAAGTGGTAAAGGAGGAAGGCAGGAAAAAGGGAAGATAAAGTAATAGACAACAAGTTTATTTTATTCTTTAGTTCCTTTCAAGTTCTTGAATGAAATAAAATAAATTTGAAGGCTACTATATGACTTGGGTATGTGTATGTCTTTTCGATAAGTTGGACATGTGTGCAGTGTGTATACATACACGAATTTGTTCTCAAAAGAATTCTTTTAAGTTCGACATGTATCCCTCTCATGACAAAAAATCTTACTCATATTGTTTAAGTCAACAATCTAACTTTTAGCTTGCAATGTCAGTTTCTTTCATATTTAGTATTATTTCATTATATTGATTCTATTCTATAAATTCCTTTTGCATTGGATTCTGAAAATGACTGTCCAACATCTGAAACTAAGCCCACCAAAGAGATGTCATTGACTTCAAGGAACTTCAGTTAGTTGATCACATTCTTGCTTCTCTGCAATGGAAGGTAAATGTAACTTCTTAACATCGGAACTTGTATGGTCTACATGGAGCTTTCTTACCAAAGATATATAGATTAATCTTTTCCAATTCATTAAAAAGTATAAGGTTGTCAATTATAAGCTAAGGAGCTTCATTTGAGTTGTGAAGTAATTATCCCGAAAAAGTCTGAAATCGTATTTGTAGTCTTAGGCTTCATTAATGGGAATATTTGTGTTAAAATTCAATAGATCAAGTTTAAAAATAGAGAATACTTCTTTCTATATGTGTAGCTATGACTAGTTCCAGAGTAGTATCTCTCCGTGGGGTACTCCGGTGTTGTTTGTTAGAAAGAAGGATGGGTCCCTTAGAATGTGCATTGAATATCGTCAATTGAATAAAGTGACCATCAAGAATAAACATCCTCTTCCAAGAATTGATGACTTGTTCGACCAACTTCAAAGGGCTAGTTTTTTCTCTAAGATCAATCTTCGTTCGGGTTATCACAAATTGTGGGTGAGAGGGGTTGATATTTCCAAGATGGCTTTCCAAACAAGGTATGGTCATTATGAGTTCCTAGTAATGTCCTTTGGTTTGACTAACGTTCCGGTGGTGTTCATGGACTTAATGAATAGAGTGTTTCGATAGTATCTTAACATGTTTGTGATAGTGTTTATTGATGATATCTTGATCTATTCAAGGAGTGAGAATGAACAGGTGGACCATTTTACAATTGTATTGCAAGTTCTTAAGGACCAACAATTTTTTTGCAAAGTTTAGCAAGGGTGAATTTTTGTTGAGGTCCGTAGCTTTCCTTGGTCATATTGTGTCAAGCAAGGGTATTGAGGTAGATCCTAAGAAGACGGATGTGGTCAAGAGTTGGCCTACACCTCTAACTCCTTCCGATATTAGAAGCTTTTTGGGTTTGGCCGGTTACTATAGGAGGTTTGTTGAGGGGTTTTCCTCCATTGCTTCTCCGTTGATGGCTTTGCCTCAAAATAAAGCTAAATTTGAGTGGTCAGAGGCTTGTGAGAAAATTTTCCAATAGTTGAAGAATAGACTTACTTCCATTCCGATGTTGACCTTATCGGAGGGTACGAATGGTTTTGTGGTATATTCTGACGCCTCTAGAGTGGGTTTGGGATGTATGCTCTTGAAAAATGGTAAAGTGATTACCTATGCTTCAAGGCAACTTAAAGTCCACGAGAAAAACTATTTGACCCATGATCTTGAATTAGCAGCGTTGGTATTTTCCTTGAAAATATGGAGACATTATTTATATAGGGTCCATGTGGATGTTTTCACCAATCACAAGAGTCTTCAATATGTGTTTAGTCAAAAGGACTTGAATCTCCGACAAAGAAAGTGGTTAGAACGCTTGAAGGATTATAATATGAGTGTCCTTTACCACCACGGCAAAGCTAATGTGGTAGCGGATGCACTTAGTAGATTGTCCATGGGTAGTGTGGCTCATATAGACGATGAAAAGAAATAATTTGTTCGTGAGGTGCATAGATTGGCCCAACTAGGTGTCCAGCTAGTGGATTCTACCGAGGGTGGTGTCATGGTCCATAATGCCTCTGAATCATCCTTTGTGATGGATGTGAAGTCTAAGCAAGATCTTGATCCTTTATTAGTTGAGTTGAAAGACTCGGTACTCAAAAAGTCCGTAGAGGCTTTCTCCCAAGGGGGAGATGGGGTACTTAGGTACCAAGGTTGATTATGTGTTCCGGATGTTGATTGTTTGAGGGAGAAAAATTTAGAGGAAGCTCATCGCTCTCAGTATGCTATTCATCCGGGTGCCACCAAGATGTACAGTGATCTACGGGAAGTCTATTGGTGGAATTGTATGAAGAAACATTTCACGGGATTTGTAGCCAAATGTCCTAATTGTCAACAAGTTAAGGCCGAGCATCAAAGGCCGGGAGGCTTATTACAAGATATACCAATTCCCACTTTGAAGTGGGAAGAGGTTAATATGGATTTTATTGTGGGTTTGCCTCGTACCCAAAGGCAACATGATTCTACTTTGGTCATTATAGATCGCATGACAAAATCAGCCCATTTTATTCCCGTCAAGGTTTCTCATTCGGTGGAAGATTATGCCAAGTTGTATATAAGTTAGATAGTGAAGTGACATGAGGCTTCCAAAAAGGGCTTGGTACTAAGGTTAAACTTAGCACGACTTTTCATCCCTAAACCGATAGGCAAGCAGAGCGTACCATCCAAACACTAAAAGATATGTTGAGGGCATGTGTTATAGATTTCAAGGGTAATTGGGATGACCATTTTCCATTAATAGATTTTGCCTACAATAATAGTTATCACTCAAGTATCGGTATGGCTACCTGTGATGCCTTGTATGGTAGGAGGTGTAGGTCTCCGGTTGGTTGGTTTGAGGAAGGTGAAATTGCTCTTATTGGTCCCAAGTCGGTTTATGAATCTATTGAGAATGTTCTGCGCATTAGCAGAGGTTGAGAACAACTCAAATTAGACATAAGTCTTATGCCGATGTCTGAAGGGATCTAGAATTTAAATTTAATGATTGGGTCTATTTGAAAATCTCACCCATGAAGGGTGTGATGAGGTTTGAATTGTGCATTATTTTTTATGTTTCATGTATGATGGGCTGCTATGCTTGAGTCTTTAATTCTGTAAGGTGTCTAGATCGGCATTCAAGGACGAATGTTCCCAAGGGGGAGATAATGTAACACTCCAGAAACTAGTAGGCTAAACTAGAGCTAAACGTGAGGTTAACGTCAAAAGGAAAGGGCAAGGGCTAATGGAATTGGGTGAGGGCCAAAGCAAGGGGCCCAAGGCTGCCCAAAATGTGCCTAGCTGTCCAAAATGTGCCAAGCTTATGAGTCCGAGATTTGGACTCATTCAGGACTCTGTTTTGATAGATTTATTGTCCTCAAATGTCTAATTTATGTTATAAACTGATGTAAATGCCTTGATTTTCAGGTACATGGATTAAGTAGCAAAGCAAGGACACTAACAAGCAAAAAGGAACAAAACAAACTGAAGAAGTGAAGAAAGGTGAGATTGATGATTGCCAAGAGCACTTGGCATGTCGCTGAGTGGCTATTTTGACCACCTAAAGTTCCATTGTGTCAACTCTAAGGGAAGAAACCATGTAAGCAATATAAAAGAGGCAATCAGCGAATCGTCGAACAGTTCCGCGATGCAAAAGGTGATTGCCCAAAGTTACATGACTTGAGGATGCTGAGAACTCATGCAAAAAATGCGATAGAAGAGAGCAACGGGCGGCTCGTCGAACCACTCGACGAGCCCTACTTACTTCGCCCAATGGCCCTTTGTGGCTTAATTTTGGTGACAATAAATTAGATTTTAATCAGTTAAGTTAGTATCTAATTTTTAATCAATTTAGGCTAGAACAACTTTTCTTAAGTTTCTTAGTAGACTTGAAGGTTTTTTAGACTCAATTTGGAGATTTTGCAAGTGGGTTTCGAATTTTCTGCTAATTAGAGCATTGTAAAGGCTTAATTAGTCTTAACTAGTTGATGGCTAATCGATTTGGTAACTAGTTCTACCTTCCCACAAGCAAGGGCTTCATCAGTAATCAAAACTACAAGGTGCACCAGGTCTAACAAACCCGTTGTTAGCTACAGAATTCATCAAGGTCCACTCCCATTTATATTTTTCTTGTAATTTGTAGATGTATTTCAAAATCGAACAGACCATTTTAATCTTATCAAATCATATCATTTCAAAGTTCAACAATGACCTGCCAAATACCATTCTTAAATAAGTGTAAAACCTTTTCAATAACAGTAATCATATCTTGTAAGAATGAGATCATCTCAAATAATCTTTTCAGTATCATATTCAATAAAAGACTTATCCAACATGCAAGTTCAAAAAGGTCGGTAACACATTTACTTTATAAACCATGTAAAAATCATGAAGTTTGTGACATACAAATTGTGGTAAGATTACTACTCACAGTACTTGTGTTGAGTTACCAAGCTTGCCACTCGATTACTCCGTACGAATTTCTTTGGTCAATCTATAATAACATTCATAACAATTTCGTGTTAACTCCTTCATTTAGGTAATTCATACTACATTAAAAAAAACCCAGCCCTAGAGGTTTCATGACTGATTTGAAATCTGTCCAGTCACTTAATTAGTGCTTTAATCACACAAAATAGTCTCTTCTTGGTCAATTCTCACTGTAAAAAGATCAACCTAACTTTACTACCCAATTACTCTTATTGCATATAAGCCCAATACCAAATTTTACAGTTCAAATCATTGACTATATTCACTTGGTTCATAAGAATGCAATAAATTTCCTCTTTTTCTGCTAAACCCATGTTTATCAACTTCCCAATTCCCAATCTTATAGTAATGGAAAATACAAATTCAACCTTTAAACTAAGTTAAGAAACTTACCTTATTCTCATTCTTCTTCTTCTTCCACCTCTCTCTTTAGTTTGAGAACTAAGACTTTCAATTTAAATTTATTTTTCTCCTTCGTTCGGTCGCTCACTGTAGAACAAGAAGAGACCTTTATTTTCTTTTGATCGTTGAAGTTGCAGCATTGCTGCTGCTTCTGTTAGGGCTTTCAGTCCCCTTTTAAAAAAAATTAGAGCGAAATGACACATATGCCCTTATTTTAATATAGGGTATTACTTTCTCCCCACCTTAAGAAATTCGGTCCCAGAATTTAAAGTAAGTGTATACATGTAGACTGAAACAAGAGAGTATACTTGTCTCGCATATCCTTTTCCAACTCCCAAGTAGCTTCTTCAGTGGTATGGTTCTTCTATAAGACCTTCACGGACACAATTTCTTTTGACCTTAACCTTCTTACTTGTTTGTCCACAATAGCCACATGTTCTTCTTCATATGTTAAGTTCTCATCAATTGGTATAGTCGGTGCTTCAAGTTGTCACGACCTGAGCATACACCTCAGAAGCGACACGGCATACAAGACTCTGAAAAGTCTCATACAAGCCTCATAGCATTCATAACATTTGATATAAGGAAAATGGTACGGAATTAAAAATTCTTCTTTAAATCCATACAATCGAAAGCATTTAAAACATTTGAAACAACGAAAGTCTATTGTCTCACATGGCCATCTAAAACAATATCTCGAAACAAAAGTAGGGTCACGACCCTTTACAATCGAAAGTCTAACATATGCCTATTACATGAAAGAAAATGAAACATCAAAAGTACTTGTCCTCGATCTATGAGGACATACCACTTTAGCCTTGGAAGAATCTCAATCCAAGCCCTTGAACTAGAGAGAAAGCAACTCACTTGCTGGAACCTACACTTGTAGTAAAATAAGAGAAATATGGGCTAGCACATAAAGTACTAATTATGATAGCCATGCAAAAACCATGCTTAAAAAGGACATTTTATTTGAAAGCCATGCTTTTATGCCAATTTGAGAAAACTTCATGAACATAAGCATAAGAGGCATAATATACAAACATAACCAACATACAAGTCATTTCTTCACATTAGAACATAATCAACCATATAAAACATTTCATTAAATTAAGACTTCTCCTCAAGTAACCCTAAGCCATACCTTGTGCAGTGTATGAATAGCATCCCATACAACCATCCACACTAGATACCATATTAAGGCCACCAAAAGTGAACTTACCATTCATCCTTTCCATCTTTACACAATGCTCATACATAAGAGACATAAACATTTTATAAGTCAGAACAAGCAAGTAACTCATAATACAATCCAAGTATAGCATGCGTCATTACATTTAAGCATAAGTCAACATTCTTCATTTGCTTCATTAAGAGAACTTTCATTCATTAGTCATTAAGACCTTAGAGAACTCACTATAGCCCTCAAAAAATCCTACTCGTGCAATGCATGGATGACATTCCATACTACCACCCACACTTCATAGAACCTCTCAAGTAACTAAAGTGCACATCTCACATGATGGGAATAAACATTAACCGACATAGACCATGTGAGCTTGACATGGAATCCGGTGTCATAAGGCCCCAAACCATAAAGAGGTGGTCTACTTGCTTAAGGTAGGACCAGTACATGTTAGCTTAGGTGGATCCACTAGCTAGACCTATGTGGGCACATAGTTATGGGATAAGGAAGATGATCGTTGAAACCCGGCCTAAACATTGGGAGAGTTTCCATCTAACCAAATCCACTCGGTGCTTAGCCTACACTCCCACAGATTAGTTCATTACTTTAACATTATTACACATGAGAGGGTGCCACTGGCCTACCTACCCAAAGTACATTCATTAACACATGAAAGGGTCCCTTAAGCCTACCGATTCAAGGTACATTAGTTAACACATGAAAGGGTGACACAAGCCTACCGATTCAAGGTACATTTTAGGAAAGCTCATTAACTCCTCTTGAAAGGGTGCCATAAGCCTACCGGTTCAAGGTTCATCATTAACCTTCATGGAAGGGTGTCATAAGGCTACCAATCCCAAAGTTCATTTACATCATATATTGAAGGGTGCCAAAAGCCTATCGATCCCAAGATTCATTAACTTCATTTATGGAAGGGTGCCAATAGCCTACTGATCCAAGATTCAACAATCAACTATACTTTCATTCATTCAAGAAGAGGATTCATAAGCCTACCAATTCAAGATATACATTACATAAAAGAAAAACCTTCACATTCTATTATCATCATTCATGAGTGTTAATTGAGAATATGCTTTCAATAATAACACAATTACATTCTAAACATGATCATTATATTTTTATTGAATTCACATACATATACTTCACATCATAATCATACATTCACCTTCATACTTTTCCTTTCAATGCCATGGATCACATTCACCCACACACCTTAAAACACTACAATTAGGCATGAGTAATAACAAAATTTCAATAATCTAAGTCAATATAAACATAAGCAATTCAACATACTTTCATGATCAATCAATTCCCAATCACAATTCACAACTTAAGAAATTGGGGGAAAATATGGGTTCATAGGAGAAATCATCTTAATTCATCATTAATTCAACATTCTATTCATAATTCATCATATAAAATCTTTTGAAATCGTTTTGGAATTGAACCCAAGCATAGATTGAAAACCAAGGTTTTGGGGGAACTTTGGAGACTTGAAATCAACTTTGAAATTGTCTCCTTGAAAGAAATTGTCACCCCCCGAGAGGACCCCCTAGGCGTAACACGGTGTACTTGACCCCGAAGGGGTCTTATACCAACCCTTACCATATTCGTCATTGCATATAGACATTGAATAATGCAGAAATTTAAAACTTTTCAACCTCAATGTCAAAGTGTCTCATAATAGAAAATATAAAGTAGAATGTCTAGACATCATCATCTCCATGAAACCATCTAAGTACACGTAAAAATATCGAATAGGGACCATAGCCCTTACAATAGAATTGTCTCAAAATGACAAGTACATAGGAAGTCTAATAGTCTATTACAATATAAGGAGCAAAAGTGTCATAACGTGTGTCCTCAAAACTTGAGGACATACCAAAAATTCTTGGAGAAGTCTAAATCCAAGCTTGAGTCTCTTAGTAGCACAATCACTTCCCGGAACATACACTTAGTAGAAAAAAGAAGAAATATGGGTTGGCACAATCAATTGTACTAATTATGGAAGCCATGCAATTAAAACCATTTAAATCATGCAAAAAGGGACCTTTAGTTGAAAACATGATATTTCAAGTTAGAAGCCATAATGCATTTTCAAGGGTCATTTAGCCAATCCACATTACAAGGTAAAGAGACATTCATGATCATAACAAGAACCCATAATCCATATCTTACATATTTGAGTTCTATTTACATAATACCATCAAAGACACCACCCATGACCCCCTTTCAAGTTCACTTGTGCAATGTACATATGAAGTCCCATACCCCTATATATACAATGTAAAGCCATCAAGAAGACATAAGTGTAGTTACATACATAATCAACATCATAATAGGTGAAACCAACCTTAACATAATTCATACCTTACCATAAATAAAGGACTCACACAAGAACTCCCCAAAGAACCCACTTGTGCAATGCATAGGTAAAGTCCCATACCCTCACCTACACTAAGTAGTGTTCCTCAAGTAGTCCTAGTTAGAGTTCATAAGTCATTTACATAGTCATATTCATACATTAGATCATCTTCTTAAAACATAGGGATATTAGCGATAACCGACATAGACCATGTGAGCTTCATGGAATTCGGTGTTCTACTCCTACACTGAAAAGAGAGTGTCCCACTTGCCAAGGTGTTACTAACATAATAGCATCTAGGTGGATCCACTAGCTAATACCTATGTGGGCAAGCATAGTTAAGGAACAAGGAGTTTGCTACTAGAAACCTGAACTTGCTAAACGTATAAGGTTTCCATCTCGTGAGACAACATATATATTGGGAATCTGGACTTTGCTAAATGTATAAGGAACCCATATAGGAAGCTGGACTTGCTAAATGTAAAAGCTTCCATCTCATATTCATGTTCACTCGGTGCTAAGCACAATTCCCTTTTTAAAGTAGTATTAGGCCTTTACTTACACATTAATTCAATAAGGAGTACATTAGGGATTCAACCCATCATTCACCATATAGCTCACAAGTTCTAAGATAAGAATAACCTTTCATTGTAGAACCATCAGTATACAATAATTTTCATTCATAACATAGTCATATAGTGCTCATGAGATTTACCTTTTATTCATCATACCAACACTACCATAATCATAGCTTACCACTCTGTTCATATCATATCATACTTGTCAACACTTAGGGTTGTAGGGAATACAAAACGTAACTCAATCACTACAATTCATAATCAAGTAGCACCTCCACCATAAGTGGATCAACAATTCAATATATGAACATTCATCAATTTGGCAACCCTCATTCATAGCCTTCAAGGTTCACATCAAGATTTAACCCTAATTCATTAATAATCATTCATAATATAGGGCAACATCATAATACAATAATAAATTCCAAAATTACATATTAGATTCTCATCCTTCATTCACCATTAGAGTCATACTAGGGTTTAAAGTGAGAAAGAAGGGGAAACTCATAGGTCTTGTGGGGATTTGTTCAAAAACCATCAACATGACATTAATTCATCCACAAATCATCATATACAACCATAATTAATTATTATAATTCAATGAAAACACATTTGGAAAGTGACCCACGAAATTGAGAGAAAACATAGAATTTGGGAAACTTTGAAATCAAATTTTTGAGAGGGCCTCTTGGGGAAAGGATCCCAAGAGTGAAGAGAAACCATACCTTAGTTGATTCCTTGAGAATAAATGGAGAAACTCCAAGCAATTTGGGAAGACACCTTGAAACCCTAGCTTCAATGAAGTCTTCTCCTTCTAGAGCCTTTAGAGAGAGTTTAGAAAGAAGTGGGTTTTGATTTTTATCATTTGGAGTTATAAGGTGGAAGACTTTTATTACTTAATAATACCATAATGAACCTAAAATAACTATTTATAACCGTTTTTAACCCTTAAGTAACTAATTAGGAAATTACTAAACTACCCCCACTTAAACTGTGTGGAGGCAGTGAGCTCAGATGCCATCAACGAGTCCCCGTCCACGGGGCGTGGATTGAACCACGGGCCGTGCTGGCCACTCATGGTTTGGTACTAAGAGGGTGCAGATGAGGGTCTTGGTGAGGAGACTAAGTCTCGACTCACGAGACCCTTTCCACAGAGCGTGAGTCGGTCTACAGACCGTACTGCATGCTCGCGGTTTGGGACTGAGGCTCCCTTTTTGGGGGCCAAGTCTCCCACAACTAAGTATTGACTTACAACCATGACTCACGGTCCGTAGACCAGTCTACCGGCCATAAATCTTGGTCTCATGTCTAGCTGCAGTTTTGCCAGCTTTTGGGTCCAAGTTTGGGTCCTCCTCAAGGACCCCTTGGCTGGTCCTTGGGGAGTCATACCCGGAAGTTTGGACCTTAAACAAGAATTTTTACAATTTTAAACCCCTTTTTTACAAACTTTAGTCTACCTACGACACTCTAAAGTCAATTTACAAGACCTAGCACCTCACTAGTTCAATGCACTAGTTTCCGGACGTCACAGTCATTTCTTGATGTTTATGCACTAACACTTCCTTATCAATTTATTTACATTAAATTAGGTCTTGAAACATCATTTCTACCCTCATTAAGTCATTAGACATCAATTAGGCTCTAGCTTAGGTTGTTAGATTTCCGGAGCGTTACAGAAACTAAGTCAAGTATGAATACAACCATACCTTTAGGGAAGAATTCCACACGAAATTGAAGAATAAATCTGCTCCTTGACCCCTAGACTTGACCTTGAACTTGCTCTTCAATGGAGTTTCTAGAGAGAGAATGTTTGGAGAGGTGGGTTTTTAATTTGAGGGTTTGGAAATAATGAAGTCTAAAAATGAGTTTAATAATTTTAAAACCCTTAAAATACCTTAATAAGTCAATAATAACCATCCCCCAATTTAACTAAGCTTAGAATGAATTTACCACTTTGCCTCAACTTTGGTCGAAACTAAACAGTGCACCAGTGGTGACCTACGCCCCTAATCCTATAGACTGTAGGTGGCGTGACTCCCCATCCTTCTGGTCTGTGGTTTGGCGTTGTGGCTTGCCATTTGGGACCCTGACCTACAGAGGCCATCCACGGGGTGTGGATGGACCTACGGGGCATAGGTCCCCATCCGTAGGTTATCCCAATTTGACTGTTTTTTGGTTTCTTGGGGTCTTGAGGGTTAGGCTTTAGGGTCCTCCTCAAGGACCCCTATGTTGGTCCTTGGGGAGTCTTTCCTTGACGTTTAACCCCTCAACCTAAGCTCGGTACAACATTCTACCACATGAAACCCCGTTACAACTCAAACACACAATCGTTAGACTCTAGTTTCACCTATTCATTTTACGGGTCGTTACATTATCCCCCACTTAGGAACATTTGTCCTCGAATGACACTTTAAACACTTGAAGGGAGTAACGACTCCAGACTAGTAGGCCATCATGCATGCAACATTATAAGCAATGCAAAAACTAGGAGGAAACATCAACTCCTTCTCAAACACGCTCAATGCAATACAAGAAAGTAGGAACTACATCTACAAACTCATTATGCATCGAAAGTTCAACATTTCTCATTTCATTGGAGGAATTACCTTCTCCAACTCAAATCATGCTCATCATAATATCATTCAGCACATTATGCAATTTCTCTTAAAAGCATATTTAGGCATGTTCAACAATCAACCTCATGAAGCATATAGAAAACTCATACTAGATGCACATCAACATGAGGATCATAATTCATAAAACTCATTTTCTCATTTAAACATAAGCTCATAAAGAGCACTTATAACATAAGGAGACCATGGAAACACATAATCACACATGACTCCAAAACATGAAACAAGCTACAATGAACTCTTGGTCCCAAGCTTGAATAAGAACTGAAGGAAAGTGATAAGGATATCGGAACTCTCAACAACCTTACTACTCAAGATACTATCACCCACTTAGGAGTAAACCCAACTAAGGCTAACATGAAAGCAACATAAGAACCTCAATACAATATTCACAACTATAAGGAACTATCACATACCAGTGCCTTCATCCGGAAGGGCTCCTTTGTCCTCTCTAGACCATAGTTCATAGAAACGACCATAATTTGGAGGGATAGGAACCATACCATCATTAAAAGATTGCTTGGCCTCTCTTCCTTTAGCCATGAGTGTTGGAAAATTTCTCATTTTATAACCTTTCTTTCCACACCCAAAGCAACCATCCATGCCAGCAAGGCAGTTACCCAAATGTTGCTTCCCACACTTGGCACATATAGACCTTTCAAAAGAAGAACCACCTCCATTTCCTCTTTGAGAATTAGGGTTAGACACCCTATCC
This sequence comes from Solanum lignicaule, assembly GCA_029582545.1. Lineage (NCBI taxonomy): Eukaryota > Viridiplantae > Streptophyta > Magnoliopsida > Solanales > Solanaceae > Solanum > Solanum lignicaule. The sequence goes on along the minus strand of JAJOOF010004265.1, from coordinate 1,600 downwards.
TTGTTGACCATTGGGAAATCTTGGTTGTATAACCTCTTTTTGGACCTTGGTTGACCTTGTTCATCAGGCCTAGCTCTTTTTGCCTCCTCATTCATTTTCTTAAGTTTCGTCTCCTCAATTTGTTTAGCATATACCATGAGCCTTGAAATATCAATGTCATGATGGAGCATTGCCGTAAGGCATTTTTCTTCAACCTAACCGAAAACTCCCATTAAAAATTTATTCATTCTAGCCCTCAAATTTCCCACTAAGGTTGGAGCATATTTGGATAGTTGGGTGAACTCAAAAGAATAATCCTTTACACTCATACCCCCTTGACGAAGGTTCATGAATTCTACCAATTTTTGTTCCCTCAACTCTAAGGGGAAAAACCTATCAAGGAATGCTTCTTTGAACACCTCCCAATCTATGGGACCCACTCATCTTGGCCTCTCACTCTTCCATTGTTCATACTAAATTTGAGCTACATCTTTTAATTGATAGGCGGCTAGCTCTGCCTTATCCTCCAAAGACAGCCCCATGGCACTAAGTATTTTGCAAACGTCATCAACAAACCTTTAGGGGTCTTCTTCCACTTTGGAACCTAGAAACTCGGGGGGGTTCATCCTAGAAAAATACATCAATCTCGAAGCCATAGTACTCTCATTAGTATTCACTAGAGGCCCTACATCCCTATTAACTTGGGCCGTCATGGCTTGGGATAAGGTTAGAAAAGCCGACATAATTTCTTCATTGGTCATGGCCGGAGCATCAACCGGAACTTGATTGCCTTGATTTACTTGAGGAACTTGGTCACCTTGAGGACCTTGGGGAGGAACTCCCTCATTTACAATCTCCTCTTCCACTCTTCTTGCGGGCGTCCTTCTTGTATTCATATCCTGTAAACACAAGAGAAGGATTAGAAAAAGGACACTTATAGATCTAACTCTATGGCACGACTTATAAAATAATGAAAGAGGTGTAACTTCCTAACGTCCTATAGCCTCTCACTCATAGATGTGTCATGACTCACACCAATGAACAAGACTCTACTAGACGTGGCTTGTGAGACATCAATCCTAAAAACCATTCCCAAAACCTTATGCTCTGATACCACTTTGTTACGCCCCATCCTGCTGGTCCGTGGTTTGGGGCTGTGGCCTGCAATTTGGGATCCTGACCTACGAAGGCCATCCACGGGGCGTAGATGGACCTACGGGGCATAGGTCCCAATTCGTAGGTCATCCCAATTTGACAGCTTTATAGTTTCTTAGAGTCTTGGGGGTTAGGCTTTAAGGTCTTCCTCAAGGACCCCTACGGTGGTCCTTGGGGAGTCGTACCTTGACGTTTAACCCCTAAACCCATCAACCTAAGCTCGGGAAAACATTCTACCTCATGAAACCCTATTACAACTCAAACACAGAATCGTTAGGCTCTAATTTCACTTTTTCATTTTACGGGTCGTTACATAAGTACATGAGAGGTGTCACGACCCAAGCCTAGGGCCTAGACGTGACATGGCGAATGAGGAACCCGAAGGAACCCCAAACAAGCCTCTCAAACTTGTCATCACACTTCATCGGTCGCGGAAGTACATTCAACATTAATTAACGGGAAATAG
>JAJOOF010004264.1:0-21785 GCA_029582545.1 Solanum lignicaule | reverse complement strand
AAACAAATATACAAGGAGGGGGACATATACCGTACCTCCAATCCTATGGTTGGGTAAGAGTCAACCTACCTACTAAGGTTAGTCAACTCCACCCTATACAATAAGAAGTATTATTTAAACTAAGCACCTAGAGAGGACTCCTCCCTTAATACAAAGTTACTAATAATACATAAATAAGGGAGACTCTCCCCTTACAAGAAATAATAAACTAGGACTAAACAAATAACTATGCCTAAGACAAAGTAATTCGGCTAGTATGTATCTCATGAAACAATTAAGACATTGTAATATGTCTTAATCATATTTAAAGGAATGTTGTTATACTTTGATAGGCAATTATGTAAAGAAAATCCTTTGAAATTGACTGTCTTGTCGGAATATGTCTCATACTCTTCAAGGAGATTGTTTAATTCTTTTCAACTTCTTACGTCTGGAATTTTGAACTCTCAATTACTCCAATAGATAGCTTCCTTTAACTGTCTGAGGTAATTGATGATGAGTGTAGTAATTTTGTACAATGTCTTGTTGATGACTATGTTTGGCCAAGAGATCAGCTGTACCATTTGCCTCCCTGTATGTGTGCACACATTGAAAAGACACACTTTGGTTAGCTAAAATATGCAATTCCTGTCTATACTTGTGTATCCTCCAAGGGGGATTAATGACCTGCAAAAACCACTTAGTCAATAATTCAGAATCAACCTCTAAGATAATATTATTATAACCATGTTGTATAGACCAATTTAAGCCAAAAACTGCAGCCTGATTATTAGACCCTTCACCAAGAGGTACTGCAAAGGCATATACCATACTCCCTTGATCATCTCTTAAAATGCCCCCCCCCCTCCAATTTTCCCCGGATTAGGTATAGCACTACCATCCGTATTCAACTTGTATCTATTATAAGTAGGAGTCTTCCACATAACTAAAGTAACTCTTAAATCCTGTTTACATTTTTCAATGTAAGTCACGACTTCTGGCCATATTACAGGCAGATGAAGATATGGAAAAACAGAATTAAGCATTAAGAGCATGTCTTTAATAATCAAATATTTAACTTTGTGGATACTTGATGTTTTCCCTCCATACTTGACTGAACATCTGTTTTTCCAGAGGTTCCAGCAAATTACTATAGGTAGTGTTTAAACGATTGTCTTGTATGCTGTGTTCCCTGCAATACCACTCCAACACATTAGATGGTTAGTTAATGAAATTTGTTGAAAATTGAGACCCAAACTCCCTACAAAGAACTTCCAAATATGGCCTGCAAAATGTCATTGAATGAAGATATGATCAACCTCATCCCAACCTTGCTGAATGCAGCAACAACATTTAACAGGTTCCACTCCAAAGTTAGCTAATGTTTCATTGTTTGGCAATTTATGTCTTATTGCTCTCCATATGAGAAAAGACATTTTGAAAGGAATATTTCGATGCCAAAGTTGAGAATTAATAACAGCAGTATCCTTCTTCTTTCTGCAAATTCCCCAAGCTGATTTACAGGTGAACTTTCCATCTTCAGTGATTTTCCAGACTGCACTATCTTGAAGTCCCTGCACTAGCTGCACATTAGTATTCATAAAAGAAGGAATAAGGAGAGGAGGAACCTATTGTCGCAATTTCCTTTCATTCCATTTTCCATCTACTAGAAAGTGTGCCATGGTAGCCTTGTTAAGACTTGATATATCAGTAGTATAATTAGCTAGGGCACCCCCTCCTAGCCAATCATCCCACCAAAAGGAGCAGCTGCCAGAGTTAATTTTCCAGCCTATATTCTCTTCAACTTTAATTTTGTTTTTCATCATGTATCTCCACATCAGTGAATTTCCAGTATACACCTTTTTTGCAACTGGATGAGCTCTTTGGCAATATTTGGCTTTAAGAAATTGACTCCATAAGGTTACTTTTGTTCTGAAGTTCCACCATTGTTTGTACTGTAAGGATGTGCAAATGTCTGATAGTCTTCTGATCCCTACCCCTCCTTTAGTATATGGTAAACTCATGGTGTCAAGAGAAGCCCAATGATATTTCTTTTTATCTTGATCCCTTTCCGAGTAAAAATAAGGAATAATGGCGTCAATGTGTTTGATAGTAGTACTAGGTGGAGAAATTGCAGCCATAGTACGTATAGGTATAGATTGCAAGGCATGTTTGATCAAAGTAATTCTTCCCCCAAAACTAAGTACCCTTGCCTGCCAGCCACATACTTTTTTGGAGACTTGCTAAGTATCTTTTGTAGGGCCTCTAGGGGTCCTATACGCCATGTTCCACCTAGGGTCTACCTTGGGTCATGACAAACATGGTATTCAGAGCACAAGGTTTAGAAAGGTCCTAGGAAGTCTCATAAGCCACATCGAATAGAGTCGTGTTCATGAGTGTGAAGCGCGCCACAGTTATGAATGAGAGGCTATAAGATGTGTAGGAAACTCCACTTTTTTCATTACTCTAAATTTGTGCAATATAGTTTAACTCGACAATGCCTCTCTCCTAATCCTTATCTGATGCTCTACAGGAGATAGCCACTCGAAAGGCTTATGCTAGAAGCTATGCGGGAGAAAATGTGGAATGAGAAGCTCCTCAAGTTCTGGTTGACCCTTTGGCCGAACAAGTGACTAATGCAGAGTTTATGGCTGTTTTTTAAGTGCTGGCTCAAACCATGATGACATAGGACATTAGGGAGGTTGTGGTACCCGTGAACCCAAATGTAGGTACGATGACAACTAGAGTGAGAGACTTAACTAGAATAAAACCCCTGGAATTTCATGGTTCTAAGGTTGAGGAAGATCCTCAAGAGTTCATCGATGAAGTGTATAAGGTGTTGATAATCATATGAGGGACACCGGTGGAAAAGGTGGAATTGTGTGCTTATCAACTTTAGGGTGTTGCTCAAATACGGTTCAACTAATGGAAATAAGAGAGAAAAATATGCCGGTCCTTTCAATTGGGAAAATTTTAATGTTGCTTTTCATTGATAGGTTATTTCCCTTGAGGTGAAGGAGGGAAAGGTGCTTTAATTCATCAACCTTCGTCAAGGAAATATGTGTATGAAGGAATATTGTTTGAAGTTCACACAATTTTCTCGATATTTTCCCACTATGATTGTTGATCCTAGGGCAAGGATGAGTAAGTTCATTTCAGGTATATCAAAAATGACAATTTTCTCGATGTTTTCCCACTATGATTGTTGATTCTAGGGCAAGGATCAGTAAGTTCATTTCAGGTATATCCAAAATAGTGGTCAAGGAATGTCGTACCGCTTTGCTCATGAATGATATGGAAATTTTTCGTCTTATGGTTCATGAGAAATATTGAAATATCATGTATATTGGGTTTCTAGGTGTAGTTCCTACTTTCCTTATGATGCATTGAGTATTTCAAAAAGGGAAAACAGGGTATAATCCAAATTATAATCCTAATGCAGTTTGTGCTCCCTACAAGCTGAAAGGACATTACATGAGGGATTGCTATAGGCTGGTGGGATATCGTCTAGGTCATCCAAAATACGGGGATCATAAATGAGTAGACAACAGAGGTTATGAGTACAATAAAAGGTTTGATCACAAAAAATAGGAAAAGGAGGATAGGTTCTAGTGCGCATAATGGTGTGATAGAAGAATGGATTGCACCAGCAACACGTGTTCAACCACATAATCAAGCACAACAATGGCAAGAGGTGTCTTCATTTCATAAGAAAGGGTAGTCACGTGGTGGTTTCACAGCAGTTGCAGGCGAAAATTACATGATGTCTCCTAGGTTTACTCCATATCAATATGACACGTAATAATGGTGCTCTGATGTAATCAATAATCCTCAAGAATGGATCATTGACATAGGGGCCACTAATAATATGACTTCATTTATTGAACTATTGAATAAATAATCATTAACTAAACATGATAATCTGAAAGAGGTGTTTCTGCCTAATTGGAATGTTTCACATATAACTCATACTGGTAGAAATAATGTTTCAAACCAAAGTACATTAATCAATTTGTTTCATGTTCCACATAACAAATTTAACTTACTATCAGTGTCTAAGGCAACTAGAGAGTTACAATGTTCAACAACATTTTTTCCTGACTTTTGTGTTTTTCAGGATCTCTCAAATGGGAAGGTGGAGGAGATTTTTTAAGAGAAAGAAGGTTAATACTTCATGCTCAATCAAATGTTACATGGAGTAAGGAAAACATTATATAGTCTAAAAACAAGCATAAGTAGTCTAAGTTTTAAGAAAGATAGCATTGGTTTATGGCATATGAGACTTGGTGATGTGTACTTCTATTATGGTAGCTCAATTGTTTCGTGGACAAATGAGACATATAGTTGAAATAATGAATCAATATACAATGTGTCCTTGTGCCAAAAAGGCTAGACTTCCTTTTCCTATTAGTACTTCTAGAAGTGTTAATACATATATGGACTTATAGGGTCCTTATAAAATGTCTACTTGTGAAGACTACAAGTCTTTTTTGACTATTGTTGATGATTTTTCCGGAGTAACTTGGTTGAAACTTAAATCAGATGTGATCATTGTTTTGAAGAATTTCTTAGCTTATGTTCGAACTCAATGTAACACTAATGTAAAGGCTATATGATCTTACAATAGACTGAGTTCATTAATTCCGAACGTATTATTTTTTTAAGAATCTAGGCATTGTTCATCTCACCTGTTGTTCATTCACTCTTCTACAAAATAGTGTTGAAGAAAGAAAACACATACATGTACTAGAAATTACGAGAGTTATCAGATTTCAAGCTAATAAACCACTAAGGTTCTCAGGACATGGTGTAAAAGCAGTAGTATATTTGATAAAGAGACTCCCGTCTACTATCATTGGTGGTATATCTCCTAATGAGAAGTTATGTAAGAGGAAACAATCTCTTATGCATTTAGTATTACTAGGTTGCTTATGTTATGCAAAGACAGTTCAAGAAGCTGATAAACTCATGCCTAGAACTAAACAAACAGAGGACATATTCCCTGTCAAGAAATATGGGATATTCTGAAAATCAAAATGATTATGCATTATATGATTTAACAAAGACTGTGTTTCTTGGGAATACGAATGTTACATTCACAGAGGGCATATTCCCTTTCAAGAAAACAAAGAGTCAACTCTCATCCTTTTTTCCTTCACCATCGAACACATTGTTGGAAGAACCTACATCTAATAATCATAATTTTGGCAATAACATACAAAGCATACTGGAGCATGATGCAAACATGGATGAGTTTCCACAAGTGGAGCAATTAGAGCAACCAAAATCTGTTCAAACAACAGAAAATCCTCCAGCAGATCAAGTTGTAGATCACACTGAGCTTGTTCATGCTTTACACAATCAGATTCAAAGGAAATCAGCAAGGGGAAAACATCCACCAAGGTGGATGAAGGACTTTATCTCCTTAAATGTTCATGGAAATGTGCTCTATGCAATATCCAATTATAGCTCATAGGATAGTCATTTTAAAAAAGAAAGACTCAAGAACTAATCTGAAGAATAAAAATAGAGTGAACTTATGAAATTCCAGCTATGTATTAATATACAGAAAATCTGTATTTCTACAAGGAAAACCCAAACTATTTCCTATCTAGTAGCCACTTACAAAGTGGATGTTAAAATTAAATAAGAAAATGTGCCATTAACAGTCATAAAAGTGCCTACTAAATTCAGAAAGCTAAGAAACTAAAGTTGGCTAAGTCTAGCTAGAAAATAGGAAGCACCTAACTGAAATAAGTAAAAAACCAGTAAAAATAATAATCTGGAAAAAAATGTCAATTGTCTAACACTCCTCCTTGGCATTTTTGTGACAAACACCAATTCTTTGCCTCAGATCTTCGATCCCTTCCTTTGGCAGTGATTTAATGAAAATGTCAGCTAGCTGGTTCTCAGATGAGCAATGAACAAGCAACACTTCATTAGATTGTTGGAATTCTCTACCAAAATGGAACTTGATCTTGATGTGTTTAGTTCAATCATGAAACACTGAATTTTTTTAGATTGAAACTGCTGAATTGTTCTAAAACATGATCTTGGTAGCTTGTGTTTGTTCATGGACCAAGTCCTTCAACATCTTCCTTAGCTAGATAGCTTTATTCATAGTAGATACAACAACTATGTACTCAGTTTCTGCTGTTGATTGAGCTGTTGTTTCTTGTTTTCTAAGACTACAACTAAAACAACTTGTCCCCAAACAGAAAAGATATCCAGAGGTGCTTCTGTAATCATCAACTCCGCCACCCTAATTACTATCAGAGTACCCGACTAGCTTCATAGTTAATTTAGAAGAAGTTGGGAAAAAATTTCCAAACTTGCTAGTTCCTTTAATATACCTTAACACTCTTTTAATCATTCTGAAGTGTGAGTCTCTAGGCGAATGCATGAACCTAGAGAGCAAGCTTACAACAAATAGAATGGCAGGTCTTCTTACGGTTAGATATAGAAGACTGTCAATTAAGCTTCTATACATACTATAATCCACTTTTTCAGAATTCTCATCCTTGCCAAGCTTCAACCCAGTAGAGATTAGAGTACTCATAGGTTTGGAATCTTGCATTTTGAACCTGTTTAAGAACATCCAAAATGTATTTCTGCTGGCATATGAAAATTTCATCACTAGACTGGAACACTTCCATGCCTAGGAAGTACTTCATGATTCCAAGATCATCCATTTCAAAGATTTTCTCCATTTCATCGTTCAACCTTTGGATTAGTTCAATTTTTCTTCTTGTCATCCACATAAATTGAGATAATTAAGGAATTGCCTGCAGTGATTTTGTCATACAAAGTAGCTTCACTTTGACTTCTACTAAAGCCAAGTTGGATGAGATGATTGTCCATCCTCTCATACCATGCCCTTTGGGCTTGTTTAGGTCATACAAGGCATTCGTTAAGAGATAAACTTATCATCTTTTCCAGTAACTGAGAAACCATCAAGTTGCTCTACATTGATCTCTTTAGTATCCAAACCATTAAAGTAAGCCGATTTGACATCAAGCTGATGAATCTGCCATGAACTATGAGATACAAATGCAAGAATGAGCTTGACTGTGTCATACATTGCTATAGGAGCAAATGTTTCCTGGTAATCCACACCATATTGTTGTGTGTATGCCTTCACCACCAATCTAGCCTTATGCTTGCAAATTGTTCCATCAGGATTGGAATTTGTCTTGAAAATTCATTCTACACCAATCACCTTGCGATTTCTAGGTCTCTCAACAAGCTCTCAGGTTCCATTCTTCTTGATCATGTGTAGTTCATCTATCATAAATCTCCTCCAAGCTTCAGTGTCTTTTGCTTCAACATAGCTTGTTTTTTCAAAGGTAACCAAATTACACCGTTGATAGATATCTTTTAAGGTTCGAGTTCCCTTCATTAGTACATCATCCACTAGTTCATCTTCTGGAGGTTGAGGCTGCTCTTTTGAAAATAAATCAGAATAAGATGTATTCTTATTTTTCAAATCCCAACCAGATACTTTATCAAACTTCACTTCTTGACTGAGAATTAATTTTTGTGATTTCAAACATAAAATCTTGTATCCTTTGGATGAACTATAGACCATAAATATGCCATTTGAGCCTAGTTGTCCACCTTATTCCTCTTTGTTTTTGGAACTCGATAATAACATATACACCTGAAGATTCTGATATGATATGATGTACTGATGATTTTCTCCCACACCAAGCTTCATATGGAGTCATGTCTTACAAGGCCTTAGTAGGCAATCAGTTCAGCATATATACAGAGGTATTGACTGCCTCCTCCCAAAACTGATTAGGTATCTTTCTTTTGAGCAAAAGACATTCGGCCATCTCCATTGTTGTCTTGTTCTTCCTTCCAAACATGCCATTTTGTTGTGGAGTGTATGGTAATGTCAGTTGGCGTTCAATACCTATGCTATTACAAAACTCCACAAACTGAGAAGAAGTATATTCTCCTCCATTGTCAAACCTTAAAGCCTTAATACTATGTTTACATTGATTTTCTACTAAAGCTTGAAATTCATTAAAAACATCAAAGATTTCACTCTTCAGTCTAATGAAATAAACCCAACACATTCTGGTGTAGTTATCAATAAAGAGGAGAAAGTATTTGTTACCATTCATATAATCTCCTTTCTTTGGGCCGCAAACATCCGTATGAATTAGCTGAAGTTTCTAGTTACCTCTCCATACTTGATTTGCTTGAAATGAAAATTTTGTTTGCTTTCCCTATTGGCAAGTTTCACAAACTCGAGAATTAGAAATAAAATCAGGCATATTTTCCACTAGCTCCATATTTTTCATCTCTGCGATGGTCAAATAAGTAAAAAATAGCAAAAATAATAAGGTAGAAAAAAATGTCAATTATCTAACAAGTCACTCTTGTAAATATCAGGCCTACTTAGCCACTTTTTATAAAATTGTGGAACCTTCTTCATATGGAGAAGCTGTCAAAGATCCTAGATGGATGGAACTAATGCAACCTGAGATGGATGCATTGGAACATAATCATACATGGATAGGTGGGTTGTTACCTCAAGGAAAGAGGTCAATAGGGTGCAAATGGATCTACAAAGGGAAATACAAGGCCTCAGGAGACATAGAATGGTATAAACAAACTTGTTGCAAAAGACTATATTCAAATAGAGGGCATTGATTATCAATAAACATTCAGTCCTATTGTGAAGATGGTCACACTGAGAACTATCCTGGCAATTGCAGCAGCTAGACTTTGGCACATACACAAAATGGATGTGTACAATGCATTCTTGCAAGGAGACCTACTTGATGAGATATATATGAACCTTCTATAAGGATTTAAAAGCCAGAGGGAGTGTAAGCAGGTGTGTAGACTATCTCAATCCTTTTATGGGCTCAACCAAGTACTTAGGCAGTGGAATGCTAAACTTTCTGAGGCTCTCATTTGTGTTGGGTTTACACAGAGTCTGTATGATCATTCCTTGTTCATAAGAAAGACAAGAACTGGAATCATTTTGGTATTAGTATATGTAAATGACATACTAATCACATGTGACAACCTAAGTCAGATTTTAGAAACCAAAGCTGCTCTCTACAAAGCCTTCAAAATGAAAGATCTAAGCGACCAAAATAATTTCTAGGGATTGAGTTTGCAAGATCAAAAGAAGGTATGGTGATGCACCAAAGAAAGTATCCCCCAGAATTGATTTTGAGGCTGTACTAAGTGCATCTAAACCTACAAACACCACCTATGGATATAAGTACTAAGTTTAGAACGAAGAAATATGATCAACAGACAAAGAAAGAAAATGATACAAGTTATGAGACCATAATAGATCAACGTTCATATCAAAGACTATAGGGAAGGTGATGTATCTCACTGTAACAAGGCATGATATAGTTTATAATGTGCAGGCTTTAAATCAATTTATGCAACATCCAAAGCAATCTCATATGGATCCTGCACTAAGAATCATCAGCTACCTCAAGAGAAAATAACGTCAAGGATTATTACTATCAATCAATAAGAAGGATAGCCTAACTACCTACTGTGATGCAGATTGGGCTTCCTGTGTCGTCCCAACAAAGTCGATTACAGGTGTTTCCATTAAACTAGGGGATTCATTGATCTCTTGGAAATCTAAGAAGCATGCCACTATATCAAGAAGTTAAGTAGAAACTATATATCGGAGTCTTGCAGCAACTTCAGCCTAGCTAACATGGCTAATTTGATTCATCAAAGATCTTAGCTTACGACTAGAACTGCCTAAAAGGTGTATAGTGACAGTAAAGCAGCCCTACAATTATGTGCTAATCTTGTCTATCATGAAATAACCAAGTATATTGAGATAGGTTGTCATTTTATCATAGAAAAAATTCAACAAGGCCTATTAAAGACTGAATACATTTCTACTCATGACCAACCAACATATGCTCTAACCAAAGGCTTAACTAGAGTACAACATTAGTACCTTATCTCCAAACTATGTGTTTTCAACATCTTCTAACATCAAGTTTGATGGGAAGTGTTGAGAGAAGTTGGTTAGTTAGTTAAATAATTGTTCGTACATCTGTTGGTCTATTCAAGAAGTTGGTTATGAGATCTTGGTGCACTACAAGAAACATGATTTATTGTGGCAATATCTAGCGGCGATCTTATTTGTTGCTACAATAGTTATATATTCAGTGGCGACAAACGAAAGCATCGTAGTAGATAAACATTTAGTGGCGAGTTATGTTAATTTGCCGCTAATAGGCGTTGCTAATTCTTAATTATTTGTTCCCGCTAATACCAAAATTTTGGCTCCATATTCTTCAGTGGCAACATCTAATTTGTCATATCTAAATGAAGTTTGTGGCGACATGAACGCTCCTAATAAGTCAATTTAATTTAACATAAAAAGTTAAAAGAAAACAAATGAAAATGTCTGATAAAAAAGTATAAACACAGGCTTTTACACAAACACTCCTCTTCTCAAATTTTCGTAGAGATTCTTCAAATTGTCACTCTGAAATCTATTAAATCGCTTCTCATTTCACAAAATTTGAACTATATTTTAGGTAAGTGCTCAAATTTCTTTCAGATGGTATTTTTTTTCCCTAATCTTACTTGTATTTCTTTAACCCATTCATAAATCTGTAGAAGATTGAAGTGTTTTTATGTTTTAAAGCAAAAGGTTCTCAAAAATCTACATAAATCAGAAGTTGCTAGAAGGTTTTAAGAAGAATGGTTCGAAGATTCATAACCACTGCAAGATTTTGATGCTTTCGAAGTTTTGAAGTTGTTCAAAGGCTTGCAAGGTACCACTCATGTTAACCCTCTATTTATTTTTCATATTTTGTCGATTTTCAATCTTCACTGTTGTTTTTGAGCTATCTCTTTCTCTGGGTTTATTGAAGATTTCTTCTTGAAATTCTAGATCTGTAGATGTTGTTAAGTACCTGTATGTTAATATTGATGTAAAAAATTGTACATAAATTGTTGTTTTAAAAGAAAATTGTAGTTCTAAGTGTGTTATTATTATTTCAATAGAATTCGATTTGTGTATATATATGGTAATTTGTTTGAAACCTTCTAAAATGTTTTAAGAGTTTGTAATCTTTTCCCAGACAGAGAAGCTTATTGGTGATATGGTTTACTGAAGTTCTTGAAGTGTTATTATTTCAGTTGAACTACAATAAGTGGCTCTACCATAAAAACAACCATCGTACATCCTCGTGTTTGGACAACTCAGTAGGTTACTGGGCATCTATACGTGTGCTGAACTCTTAATCTTACTGGATTAGTTTAACTAAAGTGAAATATAGATACTGATGACTTAATAGTATGAGTCCATGGACGGCTAAATCTGCTAGTATGTAACTTTAGTAAATGACCTTGAAATGAAGTTCTAATGGTTTTGTTAGCTCTGAAACGTTGAGTTAGGTCTAGAAGTACCTTTGGTTTGGGTCTCAAGGATTTCAGATTCATTTTAAGATATCTTCTTACTTATGGTTAAAATGGAGCCTTGGGTGTGGGACCCACTTTTGTCGAGACGACCTCCATTGAAAGTTTTGTCAGTTACATTAAGTCCAGAATTTTGTTTCTAATTGGGTAGCATTTTTGGTTTACGTTGGTGGAACCCCGAATTATTTTCAAACGTCCGATTGAAACTTGGGATTTAAATCACAAGAGCTGGTGCAACACTTGCTGGTGAAGCTGCTTTTGTTGAACCAAGGCTCGATCCTACGAAAAAGTTGTTGCACATGCGAGGGTGAACAGGTCACCAAGCCTCGACAATGTGAAGTCATGGTCGCAACTACAAACTCGCATATGGATCCAAAGTCTGCTCCTACAGAGTTAGTCAACATATTCATCCTTGCATTGGTGACCCATTTTGTACTTTGATTATGTACCTACGATTTAGGGGTTGCCAGAGCGACAATAACAACAATCAAGTCACTAGTGTGTTCTTCTTTATTTCTTTTTTGGATTGTGGAAGTTCCATTTTCGGGGCTAGTTGATTCGGCAGGTGAGTTGTTACACACTCCTTAGCGGATTTCGACTTCCATGACCACCGTCCTGCTGTCTTAATCGACCAACACCCTTTGTGGGATCTATCAAAAAAATATAAAATTAACACCAAAAATTCACAAATAAATATAGTAACCTTAGTTCTAAAAATTCACCAAGTGTTGGATTGTTCACCCACTAATAGGGAACGTGAGCTGGGTTTAGACCGTCGTGAGATAGGTTGCATTCGGTCCTCCGGATTTTCAAGCGAAGGGCAATGCGGGCAGGCCACGCCTGACGTCGATAACGAACGATACCTCAGCCTGCTAACTAGCTATGCGGAGGTATCCCTTCGCGGCCGGTCGTCGACATGTTTTTATAGGCGCCCGATGACGTAGCACGGACAAGCCATGCATGCCATCAAACGCCCACAAAGCACGCCCACTAAGCCCACAGGACGCCACGTTCTAAGGTACAAACACACATTAGCTTCCACAAATGACTTTTATATATATAAAAAAATAGTTGGAGGGAAATTTCCATGGCGATGTCTTGTGGAATTCTGTACATTGAGTTGAGGGTAGCTTGGGGACATCGTAAATGGTTTTTTTCACTTTCCTAAATCCACTAGTCTTCGTTTAGATTCAAATTATTGATATATATGTTATATTTTTACTTTTACCTACTTACTCGCTTTTAATATCCTCATAACTTAAGTTTTTTTTCTGATTTCCTGGATTTTTCAGGTCATTTTCCAATCAATCTTGGTCGGATTGTGGTCTACATCTTTCTAGCAAACTTTGATATTTGTGTGCTTTGATTTTCAACATTAGGTACGCCATAGCAAGATAACTACTCATTTAATTTCCAATTCTAGTCATAACCTCATTATTGATATTTTTTAACTTTATTTATCCAGATTCTCTATCCAAGCATGATCTCGCATTTTTCTTTTCTAGTTATTTCTTTTTCTTTTACACTAAATTATGACATATCACCATTACTGGAAATATAATTCTTGTACGCAACTCATGATTTTTTATAGATATATTTCACGGAAAATAAGCTCCTTTTTAATATAAATTGGTACTTTGAATTGTTGCTTATTCTTTTGGATCTTTGTTTTTGTACAGTAAGAGTCAAACAGATTCCCAGATGGGTCCTCAAGTGATCTTTCCCTTTTGCACTTATTAATTTTGTAAAGTTTATCATTACGAAAAATTGAATTAATTAATTAGTTGGTTTTTTCTTGGAAGTAGGAATGGATAAAAGTATGTTGAATATTAGGAATAGAGTTGATCAAAGGTATAGAGATGGAGTAGAAGGCTTTCTTAATTGGGCATTTAGTCAACCCGGGGTGAACACTATGATTCGATGTCCTTGTAAAGGGTGTATGAACACAGTGTTCAAGCTAAAAGTTGATGTAAGAGGAGACTTATTAAAGAAGGGCTTCTGGGATTCTTATAAAGTGTGGGACTTGCATGGAGAAGTGTTAGCTAGAGTTGAAAATTCTAATGTCACATGTAGAGATGAAGTAGAGGATGATAGCAATGAAGAGGATGACATTACTGAAATGATTCACGATGCTTTTGGATATACAAATGTGGAGAATATTACGAATTCTTCAGAGGGTAATGAAGAGCCAAATATGGATGCAACAAAGTTCTACAAATTGTTAAAAGATGCTCAGACAGAGCTTTATCCTGGTTGCACAAAAGTCTCAAAGTTGTCTTTTATTTTTAAATTACTTCACTTGAAGTGTCTTAATCATTGGAGCAACAAATCGATGGATGAGTTATTAAGCTTCTTTAAAGAATTTCTTCCCGAGGGTTCATTTGTGCCAAGATCTTTCTATGAAGCAAAGAAAGATCTTCGTGACCTAGGGTTGGGGTATACCAAAATAGATGCATGTCAGAATGATGGTATTTTATATTGGCGCGATTATGCCAATGCCCAATCATGTCCTAAGTGTGGTAAGTCTAGATGGAAGTCACAAGAACACAAAGGCAAGAAAGTAGCTCATAAGTTATTGCGGCATTTTCCTATCAAATCAAGGCTTCAAAGATTATACATGGCAAAAGAGACATCAAGGAAAATGAGGTGGCATAAGGAAGAAAATATTGATGATGGTGTCATGCGTCATTCGTCTGACTCAATAGAATGGAAATCTTTCAATGAGCGTCATCCTACTTTTTCAGATGAATTAAGAAATGTCCAATTAGGTTTAGCAAGCGACGGATTCCAGCCTTATGGAAATATGAGTACCAATCAGAGAATTTGGCCTGTCGTTCTAGTTACATATAATTTGCCACCATGGGATTGCATGAAAAGTTCATATTTCATGATGACACTTCTTAGTCTAGGCCCTAAGTCTCCTGGCAATGATATTAATGTATACTTACAACCAATGATTGAAGAGTTGAAAGAATTATGGGATGGGGTGGAGACTTTGATGCACACTCAAAATCTAATTTTCTTATGCATGCTTCTCTCATGTGGACTATTAATGACTTTCCTCCATATGGGGACCTTTCTGGATGGTCAACCAAAGGAAAGCTTGCATGCCCTTGTTGCCATAAAGACACACAATCAATTTCCTTACGTAACAAGTTGTGTTATATGGGTCATCGTCGCTTCCTTCCCATAAATCATCCGTGGCGTAGAAATAGGGTTTTATTTGATGGGAAAATGGAAATGGGTGTCGCACCTAGCCTTTTAACAGGTCATGAATCACTTATACAGTTACAAAATTTGGGGAGTGTGAGTTTTGGTAAAGGAAAAAAGAGAAAGCGCAATGTTTCTACCAATGCTTATTACTGGAGGAAGAAAAGTATCTTTTTTCAATTGCCTTACTGGAAGAGTCTTAGGTTACGACATAACCTTGATGTGATACACATAGAAAGAAATGTGTTTGACAATATTTTATCAACTGTGATGAGTATTGTTCGAAAAATAAAAGACACATTGAAAAGTAGATATGATTTGGTGGACCTTGGTATTAGGCAAGGGTTGCATCCAATTGAGGATGGAGATAATATTTTGTTACCAGTAGCATACTACGCATTGTCTCCTCATGAGAAGTTGAAGCTATGTGATTTCTTAGCTAATTTGAAGGTTCCGGATGCCTTTTCATCAGATATTTCAAGGTGTGTTAATGTACTTGAGAAAAACATACATGGATTGAAGTCTCATGATCATCATGCATTATTGCAAGACATTTTACCAGTTGCTATACGTGGCTTATTGCCTAAGGAAGTGTGTGAACCAATTATAGCCTTAGGCAAATTTTTCAAGTACTTATACTCTAAGTGCTTGACAATTGAAGATCTTGATATCCTTGAGGCTGAAATTCCTATCATATTGTGTAAGCTTCAAATTATTTTTCTTTCGGCATTTTTTGATGTCAGGATTCATTTGCCGATACTCTTGGCCAGAGAGGCAAAACTTGGTAGACCAGTTCAATATCGGGATATGTACTCTATTGAGAGGTAACATATCATTCTATAATTTCGATAACAATATGTTTAAAATGTCATATTTTATACTTCTATTAATGGGAAATCTATTTTGTAGGTATTTGCGAACACTTAAATCATATATTCGCAACCCAGGTCTTCCAGAAGGTGCAATTGTTGAAGGTCATGTGGCAAATGAAGGCATTACATTTTTCTCACGCTATTTTAAGAGTATCTCAACTAAGTTCAATAAACCGACAAGAAATGATGATGGATTTGAATCAAACGGTGAGATGTCTATCTTTAAAAAAAGTGGGCAAACAAAAGGGTCTTCTGATGGAAAGAAACTACCCCATGATGAATTCAACCAAACAATTATGTATATTCTCCAAAATTGTGAAGAGGTTTCACCATTCATAGAGTAAGTGTCTTATTAAGTCAAATTTAAAGTCTCTTATTAATTCAGATTTAATCTCACATTAAGATAATTTATTTAACCTTATCTAACCAAAAATGTAGGGAATACAGGAGAGAGATTGAAATACAAGGTTCAACAAGACCTCATGGGATGCTGAATAATGATTTTATTGATTGGCTCCGTGCACATGTAAGAATCTATGAAGAACACTTAACTGTTAGTGTTGACAGCTATGTTTGAACAAGTCTTATTTTTTTTGTAGATATTTGTACTAGCTTCACAAGGACACACAACTAATGAGCTCATAAGCTTAGTCGTAGGTCCAGAACCATTCGTGCATCGATATTCAATATTTATGGTGAATGGATTTTGGTTCCAAACGAAAGAACTTGTGTGAAAAATACAAAACAGTGGAGTTCTTGTGAGAGGAGATGATTCAGACTCTAATAAGGAGTTTTATGGTGTATTAGAGGATATTTACGAGTTGTGCTTCGTGGGAAATAGAAAAGATCATCTATTCAAGTGTCACTGGTAGGATGTGGCTCACCTCGGAAGAGGATATAAGATTGACAAATATGGTTTTACAAGTGTGAATACTCATTGTGCCTTCAATACAAATGAGCTATTTGTGTTGGCATCTCTGTCTGAACAAGTCTTTTATTTGAAAGACATGGTTGATAAAGATTGGCTTGTTGTTGTAAAGGCAAATCCTCGAGATCTTTTTAATATGCCTGAAGTTGAAGAAGCAGTAATGAATGAAGAAGCTTATCAACAAGAGGACGTGGAATGTAATATTTTGTGTACCAATGACCAGGAACCTGATATTTAGGTGTCTTTACTCAGGGATGATGTTAAACCACAAACTATTTTGCGTACCAATGATCAAGAAAATGAGGAAGATAATTTCATTAATGACAATCATACAGATGTATCTGGGAGTGAAGAAACCGAAGAAGAGTTACTGGATGATAATGATGGAGATGACAGTTATGAATCCTTTTGAAGATTGAGAAACAAAGACTACTGATATAGATGTTTAAATCTTGTTTTGATAAGTTATCTATATTTTGTTTTTGTTGTGCTGACATGAAATTAATTCATGACGTTTGTAGCCTTAACTTTGTAAATAGAATCAGCGGTTTAAGTAGAATCAATGCTTTACATTTCCATCAATGAAACAATAGTACTTGTTAGTAAAGTATCCCACATTTTTTTACTTGTTTAATATAATACTCTGCTTTATGAATTAATATTTTCGTTGGTAGGTAGATAAAATAAGCTTTAATTTCTGATTTTGATACTTCCCTTTTTATATAGAATGTTTCAGGAAATGAAAGGAGCTGGTTGAGAACAAGGACGAGGACTAGGTAAAAGCAATAGTGGAAGAGGTGGTGCAGGAGGTGGACGTGGCAATTTTCGAGAACGTGAATGTTTTGGTACTACGTCTCAGCCACAAATACAACAAATAAGAGTTGATGAAGTATCATTGGAGACAGGACATGCACCTATCCCAAGTCAAGAATGTCTACAGGCAGAACAAATATCAAGTGATCCTCTCAAAAGAACATCTCCAGAGACACAATCATCAAGAAATCTAGAAGAAAGTATGCGTCCCTCCCTAGAGGTTGAAATTGATGCAGGTTAGTTCGCGTACCTCCCTAGAAAAAAGTATGTGTCCCACCCTATGTAGGTTAATTGCATTCTTTGTTGCCTTTTCTACCATCCTGCATAAAAAATAGTAAGATTATGGCAAGTCAATATTTGAGTTGTTGCATATGTTTCCATATAAGTAGATAGACTCAATAGCAAGATGTAGTCTGAGGGTATTAAATGTGAAATCAGCGACTATTTGAATTATATGAATCTTCACTGATTATGTTGGACTAGAAATAAATTTTACCTGAACGACTCAAAGGTCGACACCTATAAGTGGGGGGGGGGGGGAGGGGGGAATATTGAGATTTCCATAGGCCTATAGTATGCATTTCTAATTAGTATCTGATTATACATTTCTATCCTCGTTGGTTCCTTTTCTTCTGCAATTTATTTTTTATTATACGTTTCTTTTATTAATACTTTTTGCTTAGCAGTTTCTCGCATAAATAGAAAGAAAGGGAAGAGGGAAATATAAATCTAAAACCGTTGATATTAAAACCAAGTACGGAGGAAAAATCAAAATAATCATTCCAGATGATATTGATAGAGCTGTGGGTTTTGGGGCTAGAGATATTGTTAATTACTCAGGCTTGATCTTGAGGAGCAGTATCTCGTTTCAAGATGAAAATTGGCAGAAGATTGTTTTAAAACATGGAGAAGCAATGTAGTATAAGGTCAAGGTAATAAATCACTTTCAAAGTTGTATTTCGTTTATCGTACCTGAATTATCAAATTTAATGTTACAACCTGTTCAGGACAAATTTGATGTTTGTTGTGGGCTACGAGAACATAAGTATAAGGCTTTGTGATAAGCACTATGCAAGACTCTTTAGAGCTTGGAAAGCTCGATTGCATAATCATTACTCTGCCTATAGTACTGACAGAGACAGATTGTCTAATCGGCCTGAGGATGTTGAGTTGGAGGACTGGAAATACCTAGTTAAGTATTTTGGCTGTGAGAAATTCAATGTATTTTAATTAATAAGCAGAGTATTTTGGCTGTGAGAGTTTTTAATTACTAGTTTTCTCTTTGAATAAATATTTTCTGATCTATTGTCTTAGTGCATGTTATCAGTGAAAGAAACAAAAAAAATAGAGAAAAACAAATAACTAAGCATTCTTGTGGTACAAGATCATTTGCAAAAGTAGAGGAATCTACGGTGAAAATACATTTTTCTCCTATTACTACATATACTTGTTCTTGTGTGTTTTCTTTATTGAATTATATTGTATAGAGATTCATTATCGGGAGAAAAAGACTCACCAGATAAAGTCTTGGAGAGCCAACACACACGTAAAGGTGCTAGCTGAGAAGTGTATTGTTGGATCCACAATCCCAATAGATTCAGGTAATTTTCTAAAATCATTGCCTTACTATCTTTCTGACTTACTACAAGTTAGTTTCAATATGCCCATTATGTTTTGATGTAAATGGTACATATTATTATAGAGCCATCTCCAACAACTTGTTGTTGAACAACAATTAGAGGAGATAAAAAATCCCATGAATAGGGATGAGATTTTATCCTCAGTTCTCGGTGAGAGATCAGGTTATGTTCACGGAAAAGGATATGGAAAAAAGCCTCCTAAAAAAACTCAAACACAATAGGCAGACATAAAGGCTAGTGTGTCTTCAGCAATGGAAAGTATGCGTCAAGAGATGCAAGCTGATATGGACAGAAAGTTGCAAGAGGAATGTGAACAAATGGTGGCAGATTTAAAAAGAAGTATGGAAGAAGATCTGCAAAAAAAAATGGAAGAGGAGCGTGAACACATGAAAGGTGAAGTTGACAAGATGTTCCAAGAACAAATGGCCGCTATCATGACTAGGATGCAACATGTATTTAACTTTTTCTTCTTAACAATTCTTTCTATTTCTTTGACAGTTCTTCTTTCTTACTTATTAGAGTTATTGGCTTGTTTCTTTAAATCTGATTCTGACTAACGTAGACAAAGTGTTTGATGAAATTATTGAGATAAATACGAGTTAATCTTCTGGTGGAAGTTTGAAAATGCAGGAGTGTTTTCTTTGTTGGATAATGCCTTGTTACATGCTAGGTGCTTTTCATACTGTGTCTATTTTCTGCATAAACCATCAAAAACCAAAGTCTTCCCTCTCTCTATATTTCTCTCTAACTCAAAGAAGAAGATGAAGTGGGAGCTAGGGTTGAGGATTTCATGGTGTTTCTTCTTCAATTTTCGTGGGATTCATGAAGGTTAAGGTATGGGGATCCTTTATCCTTGATTCCTTTTCCATTCAAGGAGCCAAATCAAAGTGTTTTGAAAGTTCTTCAAAAACTCAATAAAGTCCTAATTTCGGTTTTAGCATGGGTTCTTGCATTAAATGATTTTTAATGATGATTTATGTTATTATTGATGTTTATTGATGTTTTTAAGAAAGAATAGTTCATGAACCCATGTATTTCCAACTTTCCTAAATTTGGCTTATGAAGTGGGTTGAATGTTTATGATTGAATGATAATGGAAAAATGCTTAGGTTGAGTTGAGTAGTTGATTTTTATTATTATCTATGTTTATCTATTGAAAATTGTTGAAGAATTGAGGAATGGTGATTGTGGCTTTGGAAAAGGGTAAGTTGACCTAACTTCATTGTTAATGTAGAATTGATATAAAATTGTGATAGATTGATGTGTGATCCACTTATGGTGCAGATGTTTACTTATGGAATGTATTATGATTATGGCCTTGAAGGGATTATATGAGGAATTGAAGTGTTGACATGATATCATATATGTGAATGTGATGTAAAGGATTTGAATGAGAATCTAATGAAGTAAAGGTAATCATGTTGTGAATATAAATGAGTTCATGGGATCCCAAGGTGAGCTTGAATAAAGTATTATTGTATTGTGATTAAAAGTATGTTCTCTCTTAACACTTATGAATGAAGATGATGGAATGTGAAGTGCCTTATATTGTTGAATGTCATCTCTTGACTTGGTAGACTTAGGTGCTCTTCTTGATAAATGAAAAGCTATGTTGAATATAAATCGATAGGCTATGGCATTCCTTTCATATGTAAGTGATGAACTCTGTTTCGGAGCTGGGTAGTGTTTGGTAATTTATGCATATGTTGTTCTCTAGAACTTCTTTTACAATGAATAAATATGATTTGGAAAGATAACTCGTATACCTACAACTCTTATGCTTATGTAAAACTCTAATTTAACTGTTATGGACACGAAATATGGGACGCAACATAGGGCAAGTTCTGCCCAGATTTCGGAAATTGAAATCCTGTATGACTAGCTGTAGTGTTTTGAATATATCTTTTCGTACAAAATATATTTTGCTGTGATTCTAGTTTATTTGCAACCTTTAGAGATGTACCTATATCTTTCATAAAGGTTATAGAGTTTATTTTTGCCATTTTCCTTTTCAAATCTAACTTGCGACTTGAGGTACCAGGCTGGACAGAATCACTGTTTTGGGAGCATAGTTGTATTTGTACATGCTAGGCTTACTTGTGATGATGATCCTATTTTACGTCAACATTACTAAACTAATAGAAGTTAAAGAAATTATTTAATTGTATTTTTAAGGTTGTGTATACTCGTGAACAAGTTGAGGACCTTGAAACGTTGGTTGGTCTACGGTCTGAACTCGCAAAGTTGTGTTGGACTGGTTCTTTGCTAAAGCACTGAGTTTGGGTATAAACTTGTACTTGCACTCTTTTAACTGTAGAAATATTTGAAAGTTGATCTTGGTAACTTGGCTACCTCTTGTCACTTTGCATTGTCATGTTGGTATCCCTTAACTCGCCCACTTGTACGGACTTTTTGATCACCTGACACTCTTGTTGGGACCTTTTCCTTCTTGTGGCTGTGACTTTGTCATTCTTGGCATGCCTCTTGATTCGGATTACTTGCCTTCTTGACTCTTGATTTTTAGTCCGTCTTATGAATGGAAGTTATCCATTTTAAGTACGAATTAGAAAGCCATTTTTAATATGGTTCTTGGTTCTCTTGATTATTGGGCTTTGACCCTTCTTGATACCGGGCGTCGGGCCTTCTTGATACTTGCTTGTGCTTGGTGTGACGACATGATGTATATATTGGGCGATCCTTGTTATTGAATCTCTTGGAAATTTGTGCTATGAGCATTCTTGACACTTGGATCTTTAAATGTAGAACTTGATATCCTTAGTGTGAACTCTAGTTACTTGATAGGTTCTACAATGTGTAGATAGTAGTATGGGATGCTATCTACACATGGCACGAGTAGGCTTTGAAGGTACCAAAATGAGTTCCCTAAGTCTATATGACTATAGTGTGAAG
>JAJOOF010004263.1:0-20959 GCA_029582545.1 Solanum lignicaule | reverse complement strand
AAAAAAAAACAGGGGAAATGCAAAATTGAGCTTCAAACTGAGTTACCTGAGGTAAGGAAGATCGGAAATAGTGTCGGGGATAGTTCCACCGATGAGATTCTGAGAAAGGTCAAGGTACGTGAGGCTACGGCATTCAGAAATAGAAACCGGAAGAGTAGAATTGATAAGATTATTCGAAAGCGAGAGTGACGAAAGCGAAGTAAGATGGCAGAGGAAAACCGGAAAGGTTCCGGCGAGAGAAGCACCGGAGAGGTTAACAGCGACGACGGAGGGAGAATCTCCGGCGTCATTACAGGTGACACCTGTCCAGTTACATGGGGTAGGATCATTTTCATACCAAGTAGAAAATACCCCTTGATCTGAGCTTGACAAAGAGTGTTTCAGTTTTTGTAGATACAACCCATCTTGATTTAAAGCAAAAATCAAAGGGAATGTACTCAGAAAGAAGAGTAATAGTTTCATTTGCATGGTTTTTCATGCACAGGAAGAAGATACAGAGATTTTTCTGTAATAATGGTGAAATGGGTGTTTGCTGAGCTTGTTAAAATGGTGTAAGCTTTGAAGGATGAAAAATGGCGAGAAAAAAATGGTGTTATGTGGGACGATGAGGGTCGGTTTAATGTGGACAAATAGTCCAACTTGTCTATTTGTGATGTGATATCATCTTCATTATTTGACTGGGATAAGTGTTTTCCCGCTATTATCGGTGACAGCTCTCGTCGTATCAGTCTGACTTCAAAACGGACACTTTTTGAACATCGTATACCAAAAGGATCTTCTCTACAATATAGATCAAAATGGATAATTCGCCCTTCTGATCGAGATTCCTTGTGTCTAGGAGAATCCCTTTTTGATATGTGATGCTTAAAAAGTGTCGTTTCGAGCTGGACTCATGTAACAGTCAAAGGCGGACCAGACCCATAGTTATATGTAGGATTGTACGTGCACCTTGGTCTCATGAGTGGTTCCTTTAGTATTAATTAACAGTGCACTCATGCGGAGTATAAGAGTGTCCTTGTGCTATAGCTACAAGCTGGAGGAACCAATCATGAGACCAAGGTTTAAATTCAGCTAGAGTTCTATTTCTTTATTTTTATTTTAAGTTTATTGATGCACTCGAAGTAGAATAGTATTTTTGTGCTTAGTATCCATAAGTTTGTGCTTAGTACTCATATAGAGAGGCGGAGTTAATGGAGGGAAACTGATTCATCTAAACTTCTCCTTTCAAAAAATTAGGATATCTACATATATGTCGAATCTCTCCAACTTTTTGGTAGGTATATTTTGAATTTTCTTAATAAAAGTATTGACTTCGTCACTATTATATGGTCAAAACAAAAAGGGAAAAAGTCTGAAATATATCTGAACTTTGATCAAAATTTTTGTAATAATCTCAAACTTTGGGCAGAACCTATTATCCGTACTATTTAATAGTATATTTTAAAGATATATAAATATCTAACTAGACAAGTTACTATTTATAATGATGCAATATTTATGATGTCCACGTGAGCACATATATATCTTTAAAATACACTATTAAACAATGCAAGGGTAATAGGTCATGCCCAAAATTTGTAATTATTACAACAATTCGGTCAAAGTTCGAATATATTCGAATCCTTTTCCCAAACAAAAATAAGTGAATTATAGTAAGAGATATAGACCGTTACGAATATTGTTTTGAAACTTGAAAGGGATATTTTGAAAATTACAG
This sequence comes from Solanum lignicaule, assembly GCA_029582545.1. Classification (NCBI taxonomy): domain Eukaryota; kingdom Viridiplantae; phylum Streptophyta; class Magnoliopsida; order Solanales; family Solanaceae; genus Solanum; species Solanum lignicaule. Next base: position 19,242 of record JAJOOF010004263.1, on the reverse strand, counting down.
AAGTTATTAGGCATATAGTTGATTTGGACTTGGTGATTATTAATTAAAGAAAAAGGACTTATAATAAGCTTTTGTGTTTTTTACTAAATAAGCAACAAAACAAGTTACAATTTGGTCAAATAAACTTTATAAATTTATACCCAATACCTCTTGGCTCTTACAAATGATATTGACTCAACTTTAAGAATATTTAGAAAAAAGTAAAATTCCTTTATTTCGCAAATGGAATTAGATGACATAAGATTCAGTTTCTTTGGGCTTTGGGAATGGGAAAGAAATGGAAACATTGTTTTTCCCTATGTCAAAATGAAACATCTCGTTTTTATATAAGGATCAGGTAAAATAAATTGAAAGTAGCAAAAATATGGTTAGTGACTTTAGGGGTATGTTTGATTAGGAATAAGTTATCTCGAAGTAAATTATTTCAGTATGTATATAAGATAATGCATCTCATCACCATGGTATAAATAAGGAGATAGATATAGTCCAAGAACTGACTTAATACCTTTAATCAAACGCAAAATAAATTAATCATGTATTTTATTTCAAAATTACCATACTTTATAACTCATATCAAACGACGGATTTAAGAGCATTAAAATGAGCATGCAAGTGTAGTCAAATTTATAGGAAAATAAAGCACAGTATTGTTAGAAGAAATTTGGTGTATATGTGGGGACTCTTTGAACAAAAAAAAGTGAACTTTGAAATTTCAAAAGGAGAGCAGTCTTCCACAAAGACTCGTTAGTTTACTTATGTTTTCCCCATTTGTAGTAAATTTACTATTAATAATTAAACAATATATCTAGATTTATTTTTTCAAAAGCAGTCAATTTTAACACAAAGTCCCAAAAATATTTGGTAAACTCTCAGAGTTTAGGATTTTCCTTACATACACGTGTCTTTTAACCTGGCTCATCTAATAAACATGAGTAGACATTTAAACTTGTATAAAATTAAACAAGTAGATACACGTGTCTTGTATAAGCTGAGTGAATTTTTAAACGACCTTCCATGTTCGTATTACTCAAAAGTCGAATAAATTTGGTAGAGAGGCTGCTAAATTAATTTGAATTTTGAGGTAAAAAAAAAAAAGTTAAAATTGAAAATCGAAGTAATGAAAGACTAAAACCAAACAATATTAATAATTTGAGTCTTGTCACACATGGTCCAGTTTGATAATCCAATTGTTTGGGGGATCAGAATATGGACCATATATTAATATGAAAAAAAGTTTATGACTCTCTATCAAAACAAAGCTGCTATATATATGTACTGACTGTTTTTTTTTTTAATTTATAAGCGTGCAAATATATATTAGGTCAAAGATTCCAAGATAGTGAATTTGTGACTCACTCCGCAGTGGAACAAAGAATATTCAGAACTATAGGTTGCTCAAATTCTTCAAACATATTGACGGGTGAATTGAATATCAAAGGTAGGTATTACTATATTTTTATAAAGTTCGAGCAATATTTATAGCCAATTGGGATTACGGGCACCACACAAACTCGAGGAGTCAGTCCATGACATTTTCCTAACTAAAACGCTAGACTATATATAGATACATGCGTCTATGCATGGAGCTAATTAATGTATGTATAATGTATTGCGTGTTTACTATTGAACTTATGGATTCGACAGAATTCAATAGCTTTAGTTCAAACGTTATGTTTGAAATAAAAATTAGGAGTACTATAAATAAATATTTTTGTTATAATTCAATACGCGATGGTTCCAAAAATCATAAACTTATAAATCTTGTATTGTGCCTTCGGAAGTGAAAAATAATTGGCGGAGACAAAAAGTTCCAAGTACTAGTTCGTATGTGTTAGCAATTTGTGTTAAAATCAATATTACTGATTCAACAAACTTTGCAGAAACACGAAATTACCAAAGTTTATCCGAACCAGTGAAGAAACAGATGAACATAAATTAATTCAAAAGAAAACTAAAATTTGTAAAACATATCAGAATATGGAAAAGCAAAACGGAAAAGATCAAGCACACTGAATGCACAGTGTCCCATTAAGGAAATTATTCCCCTCTAGTATCCGAGGTTTGATTTGGAATATGTCCTCCCAGGATAGAATGATCTCAATCACCAGTGTATTGATACCCAAAACGTTGGTGTCAGCGAACCACTTAACAGCAGTAAAGTACATGAAGAAATTTGTGCAGAAGAAGAAGAAGAAATCAGAAATTTTCGTAAGTAAAAAATTTGAAGAATAACATGTATTTATAGGCAAGAGGAACTGGTTTCGAAAGGTTGCAGCGGCGAAAAATTTAAATAAAACGGGAAAGTAATTTAAATAAAACGGGTCACGCAGATCCGAGTCGGGTCAGAACGCGTCTGTTAATTAACTAATTAATTGAAATGGTTTGGCCATTTAATTTTATTTAATCAATTAAATAATTAAATAAATAATTAAAACAAACTTTGTCTAAAAATAATATCTCGATTGATCATTTTTCAAAGCCAAAGCCAAGCGACGACGACAACGTGAGGGGTCCCTCTTTCAAACCCTTTTAACAATTAATAGAAGTGTTTCTCTATTTAAACTCTTCTATTTTTCTTCCCACCACCGATGAAGGACAAATTCCTTTTTTACTAAAGCATAAGAGGATTTTTCAAGTTCCTCTCTTTTCATCTTCCCTCCATTTTCCATTAACTCTTGGTATATACCCAACAGTATGAATTCTAACATAATTGTAATTCATAACATAATTGTAAAACCTTACCTTCAATTATTTATAAATTCTTTTCTTTGTACAAATATTTATAGGCAAAAAGGTTATCATAAATTATCTAAATTTCGATGCTTATTTCTTTTCTTTAAAAAAAAAAAAATCCCTCTATTATTGATAGACAAAGTACACTCCCTCTATATGTGTGTATTTATATTTAAGATAATATTAGCGTATAAATTATGTATATACAAGTTACCCAAAAAAAGATACTCCTTATGTCAACTTATGTAGCATAGTTTGAATTTCAAGAGTTAAACAATCTAATTTTGTTCGTGAATTTGAAAATGAAATCTTTAAGTTTTTTAAAAATAAAATTTACATACTTAAAAACTATGTACAAAGTATCATAAGACAAAATAATTGATAATTCAAGATATGAAAAAATTGACCGTCAAAAGAAAAACTTATTTAAATCTCAAAATTTAAATGGTGTCACAAGCGCGCATAAAATCATTGTGCAACAATCATTGACGCTCCTTTTTATTGACAAAACACACTATATTATAGTCTATTCTCGACCAAAACACTAATTAAATTTGTACCAAATTCAACACATATATACTGTGGGATTGAGGTTAGGTGCTCACTTTACATATATAGACAGCTGAAATATTTGATTTTTGTGGCTGTTTAAACTTTATGTTATTTCAAAGTTCAACTCTCTGCCCGCATGCGATGATGACTATTGTCAAATTAAATATAAACGGAATCCATAGTTAATTTCTGTTTGCTGATAATGTAAATTAAACGGAAAAGGATCAAATCAAAATAACCCCCAACGTATTGAAAATGACTCATAAATGCCCTCAGTTATGAAATTGTAACCTTAGAGTTAGAAGTAGAGAGTATTTACCATCCGAACAACCCTTTCTCGTCGCAAGGAATCAAATTTTTTACTTAAAAAGTGCCATGAAGAAGAAGAAGTAGAGGAGGAGCAGGCAATGTCTTATCTTTAAACTTGTCAACAGTGGCTACAAGTTAAATATTTTGAAAAATTGATACTATAACTTAAATAGTACCATGAAAACTGGCCAACACATGAAACTATTACTTAAAAGTGGCCATTTGGCGCAATTCATCCACTTTCAGGCCCAATGGGTATGCAAGTCTAGGTCGGCCCACTACGATGCTGGATCATTTATGGGCTTTCTCTAATTCATACGTACTTCATTAGTCTGGGAAAAGCACTTCTCCACACAAGAAAAAGGAAATTACTTAAATAAGTTTTCTATATAGAATTCAATTAAGTTTTTAGAATTACCATAAAATGATGTGGTGCAGTGGATGAGGTTGTTCCTTCCTTAATTAGAAGTCTCGAGTTCGAGCCGTGAGTATGAAAAATTATTGATAGGAAGCGCTACCCCCGAATAGGGCTCTGCCCAGCGCAAATTCGAATTAGTTGAACTCCAATGTGACACTGGATGAGAAACCCCCAAAAAGTCGGATGTTCCAAATGTACTTTTTGGCACAAACAATAAACTCAAAGTACTACTTATTAAATGTTTACCAAACATTTGAAATAGTTATTTTAAGTGGTTAATCCCTAATCTATACTACATGTTCAAAACACATATATATAAAATTTCTCATTTTCTTAATATTTTCATTTCATTTATTCTTTTAATAAATTCTCCTACGCTACAGTTCACATGTGTTTGAGTAATATTTTAGTCTTAAGTGATCGATTATGTAAAACACTTAAAATATAATTAGAGACAATCTAATTTGATATCCTTGATTTGGTAATTTTTAATAAGTTACAAGTAACCTTAAATTCCAATTTTTAATTTGTTCAAGTTTCACAAATTATCAGAACTCATACAGGCCAAAAGTACGATAAGACATATTTTCCTACAAAACAATCTTATGTTTGTTTTTTTCTCTTATCTTTTTGAAAAAGACAAGAAAACTATCTGAAAATATTTCAATAACATAATTATTATATTTGAATAGTCCATCAAGAAAATTTAGCTTTTCCAGACTATCAAATCTTTTTAACTTTATAATATTCATTTGTCAAAAAATATGTACTATATTTGTTCACCTCCTTTTAGATATGCATAATAATAACAGTTTCGATAATTTTCAATAACAGTTTCTTCCATACAGTCATTAAATCATATGAATTTATATATATTTCTTTTCGAATTATTTTCGTGTGTTAACAAGCTAGATCAAAGATGAATATATATATATATATATATATATATATATATATCTTATTAGTTAATTAACATATATCTTATGTTTGGTTAAGTTCCATTTAATAATTTTAGTTTTTATTTTTATGTAATAAATTTTATATTTATTTTACGTTTACGTATTATTACTTTATTTATTATTTTACCGAATTAAAAAACAAGAAGACTGTAACAACGATATTTTTGTAAGATTAGAAAAAAAATAACAATTAAAGATTTCGACCCTTCAAAAATATATAATATTGATTGAAAATTTAAATATGCGCATTTTAATTTAATAAAAATAAAAATTTAATTTAATTTGTTGTAATAGATGTTTAAACTAGTTTATCTCTATAAATTAATCTTAATATTTAAAGTACATTAATACTTGCCTTTACTCGTAATTTGACTATCAAAAACAATATCTAAAAAAGATTAGCAAAACACAACTTGCTTATAAAAAATACTTTTCAAATGAATTAGCCAAATACAAATTATTATTTTTTTCAAAAGCACTTTTCGAAAAAGCTATTTTAAAAAAGTGATTATGAAAATAAGCATTTTTAGCAGTATTACCAAACAGACTCTAATAATTAATGGCTAATGCACTTTCTTTCAAAAACAACCAAAAAAAAAAAAAAATTCTCTCCGGACAATTGTGGGTTTTCTAAAGGAATAAGATATTTAAAATTGAAAGCAAGTGATTTGATTTTGAGCTTGACACATATTTTTTCTTGAAAATTAAGGATAAAGTTATGTTATAATATAATGATAAGAGTATATTTGGATCGAAAATATAATGAGAGAAATGTATTTGAATTTAACGTATAACGAGGGGTATGTTCAAACTATTTCTAATAGTTTACGAGTATATTTGAATTTTTTTATACATTATAAACGTATGTTCAATTTTACTTATACCATTTCAAAAATAAATAAAAAAATTAGTCCTTTTATTTTAAGTATCAATTATTTTCTTAATAAATAAAATAATTTATGATATAGTTAAATTATTATTTTACTTACGACTTTTTAAGAAATATGTCAAGTCAAACACAGACAAAAAAAAACATCTATGAAAGGAGTATATAGTTAGACCCCTTTGACTAATTAATCAAACCATTATCTACTTAACATTTTATCTAAAACAAGATTAACACGAAACCTTTTTCCATTAACACGCCGTAAAAACTTAATGATAAAAAACGCAAAAATTGACTCCAATTATCTGGGGCCCACATTCATAATGCGGGAAATAAACTGAAACTCCTCCCCTTTTCGCTCTTATCTTCACTCTACTACACGCCCTCTCAAATAACTCCATCCAACGGCCATCACAGAGAGTGGACAACACTCTCCACCAGAGCGATTCACTCACACCTGACATCCTCGACCAGATCGTAGTACAAAAAGTAACGAACAAAATAACAAGAAAAAAAAAAAACCGGTCGGTCCTTGAATTCGAAGAGAGAGAAAGTAGTTGTGGTTTTTTTTAGAGAGAGAAAGGAAGAAAAAGAAAACTCCCAAATCACAAAAGCACAAACCCATTTGTGAATCAAAACTTTGGGTTTTCAAAGAATCTGACAATACTAACCTTATACTATATATATATATACCCACCAAGAATTTTATACCAAGAAAAAAAAAAGATTCTTTTTTTTTTAAAATTTTTTTGCTCCCCCCTTTTGGTTTCTTTATTATCAGAGAATGACAGAGTCAAATATAAACTATATTCATTTCATATTTTCATCATGTGGGTGTAACAATTTTCAAGAAAAGATTAAATTTTTGATGGGTGGGTATAATAAGATTAGTAGTAGAAAGAGAAAGCTTTGTTTTTGTGTTCATAGTTTTTCTTTCTTCTTTAATTTCATTAGTACTAGTATACTAGTAGAGATGCTGTTGGCAATAATAATTATTACTACTACTATATCAATTTCAAGAAAGAGTTAATTTATTATCAATATTTAGGCAAATCTCACCACACATCTCAATCAGAGAGTCCTTACAGGGTGCTAGTCTTTATTTTACTTTTGGGGGCAAGAGAGAGAGAGAGTGTGTGTGTATAGATAATGCTTTCAGTTCAATATACTTTGTGGGTGTGTTTAATTTTCTGTCTTTTCGTCAATACCAAAAGCAACCAACCCCCAATTTCCTCTTTCTCTTTCTATAGCTGCTCTAACCCTAATTTAGAGAGAGAAGTAACAAAAAAGGGGGGATTTTGATGGATTGTAAGGGTGGCTGCTGCTATTTTGTAGTTGGGTTTTGATTATATGGGGTGTAATTTATTTGGGGGAAAGTTAAAATTTGTATCTTGTTGCTGAAATGGAGTCTGATGGTGGTGGAAATGGAGAAGCTGATGTTCCTATGGCTGTTGCTGCTGCTGCTACTAGTGATGCTGGAGTAAATGGAAGTTGTGATGCAGGAAAAAAGAAGGTACCAGAAGGGGAGCCTAAGGTTAAGAGGAAAATGAAGACTGCTTCTCAGTTGGAGATTCTTGAGAAGACTTATGCTAGTGGGTTATCTTGCTCTTTTCAATCTTTTTTTTAGTCTTCCCCATTTTGGTTTTTGATGGATTATTGGGTGTTGTAGTGTTTTTATGTTGTTAATTTTTGATTACTTATAGTGAGGGTGTATCGGAAATAAGGGTAATGTCTGCATCCATTCAGTCCTTAGGACCCCACCTAGACCCCACTTCACTTGTGGGATTATATTGGATATGTTGTTGTTGTTATAATTGTTGATTAGTTATAGATGTTTATTTGTTGCATTTGGCGTTATAGGCTGCAAATTAATGGGGTTGAGTTAATTTTTTTAATTGTGTAGCTGATACTTATCCTTCAGAAGCATTGAGAGCAGAGTTGTCAGTAAAATTAGGCCTCTCTGATAGGCAACTGCAGATGTGGTTCTGCCATAGGAGGCTCAAGGACAGGAAAGCTACGCCAGTGAAGCGGCAGAAGAAGGAAGAAGCTTCACCTGCAGCAATGATTTCTTCTGGTGGACAAGGGGATGAGATGGCAGTGAGTGGTGAAATTGGGAAGGAGCATGTTTCTGGTTCTGGTTCAAGAGTAAGTCCGATTGGTCTCATGGACTTGCAGGTGCAACAACAGCTCCACCAGCGAGTTGTTCATCGACCTGGAACTGCAGTTCCTAGGTTTAGACCTGAACTGCCAGCTTCGAAGAGATATTATGAGCCACCTCAAGCTATATCCGAGCTTCGGGCAATCGCATTTGTGGAAGCGCAGTTGGGGGAGCCATTAAGGGAAGACGGACCTATTCTCGGAATGGAGTTTGATCCCTTGCCACCCGGTGCATTTGGTGCACCAATTGGTAAATTTACTTCCCATGCTTATTTGTCTCTTTGGAATTTGCATGAAGTTTGATGACTAGTGGATCAAAGTGTTCTGTGATATTTCTGCTCGTATTGTTACACTGATGATAGTTAAATGTGCTAGGGTGTATTAATTTACTTCCATCCCCTTTGGTATGTTTATGGTATTGGACCTCTATTCCTCAAATTCATACTATATTGCCTATCAAAATGTTTATATTTCTGATTCTATTCTGTCGACTGAAGATACTGATGTGGATGCACGCTATACTCCAGCTGCTGAAATTTCTGTGCCATTGTTTTAAAATTAGTGGCCTGTTTGGATGGGCTTATAATAAGTAACTTATAAGTCAAAAGCTAAAATCCATAAGTAGAGGATACCCTACTTTTAGCTTATTTTTTTAAAAAAAATTAGCCTAAAAGTTAGTGCTTAAAAGCACTTTTTAACCTTTCCAAACATCTCCAAAACAAAAAAATGTACTTAAAAGCCAAAAGCACCTAAAAATAAGTTAATCCAAATAGCTTTCGTATTGGCCCGTCTCCAAGTAATTCCTCTTTGCAGATACAAGTAATTTGACTTCGTTCTCCATTTCATTTTTAACCTTTATGCAACTCAAGTGGTTTGTTAAAAATGATTTAACTCCTTGAAACATGCATAAGGACTTATTGGCTTTTTCCCCGGTGAAGTGGTGGTAAGAAAGTGGCACCAAAAGTGGTTTGGCATGCTGTATAGCAGTGTTTTGCATAAACCTACAAAAAATGAAGCCAAAAGTTGTTAAGCAATCTGCACATCATTATCCGTTGCATCAAACAAAAGTATACTCCCTCTGTCCCTAATTACTTTCCCTAATTACTTGTCAACTTTTGAATTGACACACCTTTTATGAAAACAATGATTGACAATAGTGAGTTTACCATTTTACCCCTATTAATTATGAAGTGGATGTATTAAAAATTTAAGATTTTCAAGAAGTTCTACCTTTTTCAAAATTAATTAATTGAGGGTATAATAGGTAAAAAAAAATTGTCCTTTCTTGATTTGTCAAAATGGACAAGTAAAAAGGGAAAATTGGACAAGTAATTAGGGATAGAGGGAGTACCTTCTAAGAAAAATTCTCATGTGCAAATGTTAACTTTCTCAAAAAATAAATAAAAATTCTCCTGTGCTGAATTCAAGTACAGTTTCCACACCTTTCAGTTCAACCATCATAATTTATGGCACAATTTAGGCATCTTAAGCGTTTTTGTTACTTTGTCTTTGCGCCCTTTTTATTATTTATTGCTCTTTAATTGATTTCTTGTAAGGTTTTCTTAATTTACATTTTTTTTAATCAAGATATTGGACACAACGCCTTGATTTGCATTGTTGAGTTCCTCTTTGTTCTCTGTTCCAGTGAAAGTTGGAACTCCCGAAGATTGCCCATTCTTCTTAAGCTTTCATCTTGAGTTTCCCATTTATGTATTTCCTTCCAATTCTATCAACAGCCTTTGGGTGGTTCTTAGTTGGGGAGGAGTGGAAAATAACATCTTCTCTTGTAACTCTTCTTTTTGGCTGTTTGATAGGAAATTACAAGTTGTATTACGACATATAGCTGCAGCGTGTGCTTTTGTGCCTCTCCAAAGTGTTCCTGAATAGTTGTGAAACTGTATAAATAGCTTGTGCAAAACAATGGGGACTGGGGACAAAGTATTACTCCCTCCGTTTCAAAATAAGTCGTGTTTTTAGCTTTGATACACCCCTTAAGGAAACTACTCAGTCCTAGAAAATAAGAAGTGTTTTACTATCTTACCCCTAATTAAATGCCTTGAAGAAAGAAGTGGTTCTTTAATGGTGTAAAACTTAATGTACTAAAATATGGGTAATTTTGGAAGAAAAACTTAATTCTTAGAGTTTTGAAATAAAATGAAAAGGTAAAATCACCACTTATTTTGAAACAGGGAGTACAAACTATACTACTTCCTCTGTCCCAATTTATGTGATGTAGTTTGACTGGACACGAAGTTTAAGAAGTATGGGGAAGACTTCGCAATGTTCCAAAACTACCCTTAAAAGAGTACAATTTTGTGGACTTGTTGCCAAATTAGTGGGACCCAACATAGCTAAAATGTTGATAGCGTCATTAAATATTTGCCAAATAAGGAAATATATCATTCTTTTTAGGATTGACTAGAAAGGAGAATGTGTCATATAAATTTGGACAGAGGGAGTACAAATCCCGTGCTTGCTTAGATATTGGAAAAAGTGAATACAAAGTAATCATTCGTGTGACCTACTATATGCCAAGGAAAACTAACAAGAACCAGGCTAGGCCCAGTGTTATCAAAGGCGAAAAGCGCAAAAAAGCTCTTCTAAGGTCCGTTGGGGATTTAAGCGCAAAGCGCAAATAAAGTATGGGCTTTAATGCAAAAAGGCGCAAAGGGAGAAAAAATAGAAATATATATGTTTAGTCCAAGACTAATAATTATAAACATGAATGACATATATGTCCAAAGAAATTGAAGCAAGGCGAAGCGCTCAACACGTTTTGAGCGTCGCTTGAGGGCTTGAGCGCACTTAAAGCGCGCCTTTGACTACACTGGCTAGGCCTCCCTCTTCTGTGCACCTTCTTGCTATTGAATATCAACATTCAATTAGAAAGTTCAAAAGAAGAAATTAGAGCTTTAGTATCATCCACAATGTGTCCAAAACTAGGGTCCAAAGCTAGTATCATCCACAATGTGTATGAATATCAACATTCAATTAGAAAGTTCAAAAGAAGAAATTAGAGCTTTAGTATCATCCACCATGTGTCGAAAGCTAGGGTCGGGCCTTGTTGTGCATGGACTCTAGACAACCTGTTACAAAACCCCATCAGCCCAGATCAGGTGACTTGAAAAGACCAAACATGGACCACCCGCTAAGAAAATGGTAAACAAGGCAAATGCGGGAGAACTAAGTGCTCCTTTGGCCTCAACCTTGCTGCTGAAACTATGCCCGACTGATTACTTAAAGCATATGATGAAATTATCATTTTAATATACTTATAAAGAAAAAAAGAAAGTGTATAGTTAATTTCTTTGGCTTCCAATTTTCTCATGAGTTTTTTTAACGAGTTTTTTCTTGGTCCTTACTAACTTACCCTTTACCTTCCATCTAAAATACTACGAGCTGTTTTAACTTCTCGTGGTGAGAAGTACTAATAGAAAATTAGTCTTGAGAAAAGAAACCTTGTGTACTCTGTACACGAATCAGTGGGAACAATTATTAGTCGCTTATGTGTTGGTTTTTTAGGATTTGCTGGAAGTATACTTTTTGAAGAATTTGCTGTTGATTTGCCTGTATAACTGTCTGCTTTCCATATTACTTTTTTCAAAACCCAAAAAGAGAGAGAGAGAGCTGTGATTGCTTTTCAGGCCCTAGCCACTGAGGGAAGTAATTGGAGCCTCCATTGGATGAACACTGATAAACTTAAAAGACGTGTGATTTTCTTTGAGGGGCTTAAGTTGGATTGACATACACTGTATATTAAATTTTGTAAATGTATCTGTTCACCAGTGTCATGTATATTTTGGTTTCTGCAAGTTGATATGCTCCTGCTAGTTCTGAAAATGTAAAGAATGTGCTATAGTCGATCTTCCTCGGTTTTCATTTCTGTTGGTTATTTTGCTCAGTTGTATATGCTTATACAATGTGGCCCCTATGTTGTGAAGGTATGTTTAAAGTTGATGAGTGTTTTTCTTTCTGCATGCAACAGTGGCAGCCATGCAGCACAAACCCGCCGGACGACCTTTTGAAGCTCAAATCTACGAGAGACCAGATGTTAATGCAATCAAGGTCAGCCTCTTCACTTGCTTATTCCAATCCATATGTGTTAACAATGTTCAGATCTTTTTATGAAACAATTAGTAAGTCTGTTTAGAGGTGATGAAGAATGAAGTCATACAACTGATCCAAAAAAATAAAACGAAGTCACTCAACGTTTGTATCAGCTAAAAAACATGGAAGATAAGCACCCAAAGGTTGGGGCCTCAGGCCTAGTGGTCAATGAAGTGTGTTGAGAGCCATGAGGTGTATGTTCAATTCCCAAGGGAGGCAAAAACACTAGGTGATTTCTTCTCATCTACCCAACTTTGGTAGATAGAGTTACCTGGTACCTATGCGGGGTTGAGGTAGCATGTTTGGCAGAATTAGTCGAGGTGCCTCAAAGGCATCTCCTGGACAATGTCCAGGAAGGTGGCTGAGGCATTACTATGCTGGGAGGAAGCAGGTGTACATGCTAAGGACAGAGGTCGGTGGAGAATTATCCCGGGGGCTATTTGGTGGGATGTTTGGAAAGAAAGGAACTCAAGATGTTTTGAGAGCATAGAGAACAATGTGCAGAAAGTTAAACTAAACTGCATTTTACTTTTAGTCTTTTGGTGTAATCAATTATACTCAAATGACATTGTCTCAATTATTGATGTGCTAGACTCAATCTAGACATAGAGAAGTGAAATCAGGAGTACACTTGTATATAAGGTTACAGTACATTCCATGTACTGTTTTATGATATAATACAAATTTACCAAGTTCAAAAAATATAAAAAATAAAAATAAAACATTGTTTTCTTAGTAGAAGCTGATACCTTTTATCCAGTGTGATCAAAGGCAAAAAACATATAAGTTCTAAGGTTTGATGGGGCTTGAAGCACAAAGCTACATTGAAGAACGACCCAAATGGAGAAAAAATACAAATATATATGTGTAGTCCAAGACTTAAAATTATAAGCATGAATAACATATATATATTAAGCCCCCCAAGGCCTAGCTCAAGTGACAAAAGGTGGAGGATTTATGGCTTAGATCGCAGCCCCACACCATGCAAAGCAAAGCCTGGTATTTAAGTGGAGAAGGGTAGAGGGGCGGGCCCATTAGCCACCGAGTTTAGAAGGTTGTGATTGGTCCAAAGGGCGGGTCACAAACGGATTTCTCGGTTATCAAAAAAAAAAACATATATATTAACAAAGTGAATATCAATTCTTTAGTGTCGCCTCTTTAGGATTTACGCTCATTTGCAAGGAGCAGTATGCCTTAGAGTCTTGATGACGGTTCCCACTAAGCTAGGCGAAGTGCTCATTGCTCAACATGTTTTGCACCTTCATTTGTTTTTTTCTTCTTCATGGATTTAGATGTTTAATTTTCCACTAGTTTGGTTCATCTTTTATTCAGTACCTTATGACTCTTGTAGTGACACACTGACACCTGTCATTCGTGGGGTCACTAAAAAAATGTGCAAACTTTACTTCTGTTACATATGGTTATGTGATTGGAGTAATAAAAGGTTTCAGGTTCTGCAAACTAGTTGGACAATTGTGATTGAATTTTTTTTAGCATGATTGATGTAACTATTCTCAATTGCTGATTCCTGGATAATTCATAGCGAAAAGGTGAAAAGAGTCACAAGCTGATGAAGGAAAGAAGACCATATCGTAGTTAAGGGCTAGTTTAAGGCATGTAAAATGCTTGCTGTTGTATATTTCTAAAATAACAAAAATTTGGAGCTAGAGAAATTATAAAGGAAAAGAGGATTTATATGTTTATCAGGTATATCATCTTTTGTTTCAGATGATGGAGGATTTTTAGTGATATGTATATATTAGATTAACTCCTACAGTATTGGAGGAGAATTAACAATTCAGAAATTTCATGCCAGGGTACTACAAGGACTTTGCGTGAATACCAGTTTCTTCCAGAGCAACCATCAAATAGAAGCGATAGCTATGAACAATCTGTACCATCTCATCATTACCGTTCAACTGAAGTTCAGAGCACCAGAGCCATCTTATCAACTGGGAGGTCATTTATTCATGGGAGTGAGCAAGTGGCCTCTGGATGCAGTATTCCTGGTCAGATCCCGACTTTAAATCTTCTGCCTCAAGGGAGGCAGGGTCACATATCTCCAACTTCTGCTGAGGCTGAGGCTGTTCCACAAAGATCTCTTGTGAACATTGAAGTGGAGGCTAATTATAGTGGTCAGCCAATGATGGCGTTGGAGAGTCCATTTATGCCTTCTGATAAAAGAGTCATCCATGACGAGGAACGGTTGGAAAGAAAGCGAAAGGTTTCAGCAGATACCTATTCTTCTTCTTCTTCTTTTGGATTTAGTGCTAATATTCTTTGGAAATTTGTACAGGAACACATAAGAACATATGTTACCCCCCTCTGACTAGAGCCCTTTGGTGCTGCGTTTCTGTTTATACACAAGTTGTAACCTGTTAAAAAAATAGCATATGTTACCTTAATCTTGTCTGAATTTGAAAATTTTGTAATTATCTTTTAAAATTTTCCTTAAAGAGGTGAACAAAAATCTTTGAACAAATTTTATCTTTCTTGGTAAGAGAGCTGTTTCTCTGCTTGTGTCTTGGCCTTTATAGTTGTTTACATATGTGTCTTGCAGAGTGAAGAGGCAAGAATCTCAAGGGAAGTGGAGGCCCATGAGAAGAGGATCCGGAAAGAGCTTGAGAAGCAAGACATATTACAAAGAAAGGTCTCTCCTCCTTTTAATCGCAAAATGTTCTGTTCGAGAGTTGGGATGGATGTGTTATTTACTTGCAATCATTTTGTTCTTTTGGTACATAAAACAACTCATGAATGCTACGCCAATATGGTGCTAATCTACAAAATGTCTAGATTCTGTATACAGTATAAGCATCCCATCAACTAGGCAACTATCTATACTAGTAGGTATGTTTTACTGTGTTGTATACCAGAGGCTAGGATATTCCCTCCTCTGTTTTGTGCATCTACTATATATACAACAGCCGAGGATCTCATCCTGGCTTTAACCCAAAAATAAAGGTATGTTTTGCTTGCATCAGAAATGCAAATGTAACATAAGATAATTTATGACCTTGACCACAGATATTCATTTACTTAGAAATTATCTCCTACCTCTCTCACTCTCTCTCCCCCATAAAAACCAAAAAAAAAAAGGTAGTTCTGCATAGCTTCTTTTTTCTAGCTCCCAGATTACCTAATCTCCAACCTGACATTTGAGTCTGCCACTGTTCTAGGCAGTACTCATTGAATGTTAAATTTGAAACCTGAGGCCTACACCTCTGACAAAATTTTAATGTAGCAGAAGGTGGTCCTAATCCTTGAAATCCTAATAATTGCTTATCTGCAGAGAGAAGAGCAAATGAGGAAAGATATGGAAAGACAGGACAGGGAAAGGCGGAAAGAGGAAGAAAGACTGCTCCGCGAAAAGCTGCGTGAGGAAGAGAGGTATCAGCGTGAGCAAAGGCGTGAGATGGAACGAAGAGAGAAGTTTTTGCAGAAAGAGTCTATGAAAGTAATTCATTTTGAAATTTCTTATCAGAGGCATGCCTCTTTTGATAGTTTTAGGCAGAGTATTGAGTTTGTTTCCTCCCTTACCTCCTGTAGGCAGAGAGAATGAGGCTTAAAGAAGAAATGCGCCGAGAGAAGGAGGTTGCAAGGCTTAAAGCGGCTAACGTAAGGGCTACTGCCCGAAGAATAGCGAAAGAATCAACAGAATTAATTGAAGATGAACGTCTGGAATTGATGGAGCTAGCAGCCTCAAAGAAGGGTTTGCCCTCAACATTGTCACTTGACAGTGAAACTCTACAAAATCTAGAAGCATTTAGAGGTAGTTCCCATAACATATACTTAACATGTAGTAGAAGTTTGTTCTTGTATATTGATCAGAAATTTACTTGCTACTACCTGAAAATTAAGCTTGGTAAACAGCCTCTTGAAGAAATGCAAGGTAAGGGAGCATACAAAAGACCCATGTGGTTCAGCCTTTCCCTGAACCCTAGACATAGCTTAGTGCACTTGTTGCCCTTTATCTGCTGTTGAATGTTTCTTTTCAGAGTCATATATGTGGCTTCACGTCTTTGTTGAGTTCTTCAGTTCTGTTATTTCATGAGAAGAATGCTCTCGTCTTTACTACTGAATACTCCTTCCCATCCCATTTCATATGACACTATTTTACTGGGTGCATAGTTTGAGATGTTATTTCGACTTGTCTATTACATAAGGAGGAGGGGAAGAAAATATTATATGTAGTAATTAGTTGGATACAGTAAACGTGGGATCGAGTTCAAACTAATTGAATTTGATTTCTCTTACTGGAAAAAGAGAATCTTAAACTTGTGTAAGTTTTGTAAATAATACCATCTGGGAAAGTACACCTTGGCATGTCCAACATAAAAGAGTGTCATATAAATGGGACAGGGGGAGGTCAAGGAACATAATTTTTTTTCTCCTCATTTAGAAAAGTGAATCTTTAATTTCCACAGGATTTATGCTTTGTTTTGTTTCTGACACTGCTTTCATTCTTTTCCCTGTGGATGAAAGCATGTTTGTGCCTATTGATAGTCTTTCAACAGAAACTGAGTTTCTCTCTCTTTCTCTCCTTTTATTTTAATTCTGTATTTCCTTTTTATTTTATGGTTAGAGAGAGTGGATGGTCTGTGAGTATTATTATCTCATGCCCTTTTCAGATACAGTTGACGGACATGCTCACTGACTTATTATGTACTGAAATGCCCTGTTTGCATTTGAATGAGCACTCTTTACTCAAAAGTTGAAACCTATGAACCATTCATTTTTCTTTCTTCCATGGTTTATGTTTTGAAAAAATATTTGAGAAGTCCAAATGACCAGGATTTTGCTCCTTCCTTTTGATCGGAAATAAACTTCAAAGAAACCATTCTCTGTTTGGTTAATGATTTGTTATTTTGTGAACATTAAGCCTTGTCTTACTTAAAGTTGATTCTAATGAATTATGCAGTTGTATGGATCTAGTTGATATGATTCTTGTAATGTACACTTACAAATACAGGGGGATATATTATTATATTTTGAAATATCTTGAGAGCAATTGAACGGCATTTCCCCCCCTTTTCATTTCAGACCAATATTGATTGTTACTTGTGGTTCCTCTATTATAACTGTTCTCTATTCAGGATGCTAAGTATCCTAAATTAATTTATTCTTCAGATTTGCTCAATGAATTTCCACCAAAGAGTGTCTGCCTGAGAAAGCCATTTGAAGTTGAGCCATGGATATGCTCTGAGGAGGACGTGGGTAATCTTCTTATGGTATGACCATTTACCATCTTCTTCTTATTTAAAACACGTAGTTCTTTTTTATTTATCATTTTATTTTGAGGAATGGAGCTCTTGTTTGGTCTGTGGTGGTGTTGTGGAGATCTCCACGTAATTTTGAAACAAGTACATCCTAAACTGTCAACATTTTACAATTTTTGAATTGGCTGATAATGTTTTGGAAGGCAAGGGGTATTAAGATCAAAGATAACTATGAACTTATTGTGCTCCCATAGGTAAAAACCTTGTATTTCGTGGACATTACTGTTGATATTCATTGTATTCTGCCCATCAGCAGTAAAGTTTTTGTATTTGGACTGGAGTCAAATGAAAACCATGTAACTCCTACAGGGTTATTTCTCAACCAGATTATATAATGAAATTAACCCTCTAAGCATCTGGGGTTGCTTGGGTTTAATTGGGACATTTTCTAAGTATATCTTTTGTCCTTCCTCTCTTCAGGTTTGGAGATTCTTAATTACTTTTTCGGATGTTCTCCATCTCTGGCCATTCACTCTGGATGAGTTTGTACAAGCATTTCACGATTATGTAAGTAAACACTTTTTTTTTGGATCTACAATTTTGAATTTTTCCAGATTAATTGCATAGATATAATATTAGGACACTCTACTTTCAGGATCCAAGGCTGCTCGCAGAAATACATATTGCTCTTCTCAAATTGGTAATAAAAGATATTGAAGATGTTGCTAGAACACCTGCCAGTGCAGTAGGAGCAAACCCAAACACGAATCCTGGAGGCGGACACCCTGATATAGTCGAAGGGGTAGATTTTTCATGTTATTGGTTTTTGCTGCTTGTCTGGTTAGGAATGTGATGTGTTTTGTTGCCCATCATTGTGAAATGTTTTAGTCATGTACTTATTAACAGGCATATGCATGGGGTTTTGACATAAGAAGTTGGCAGAGCCACTTGAATGCCCTGACGTGGCCTGAAATACTGCGGCAATTTGCACTTTCTGCTGGTTTTGGGCCCAAGCTAAAGAAACAAAGTGTTGAACCAGCTTATCCACGTGATGAAAATGAGGTATGATCTTCCTTTTCCTTTTATTCACCTCCACAAGAAATTGGTCTGCCAACCACAACAAGCCCACTGAAATCCCACAAGTGGGGTCTGGGGAGGGTAGAGTGTATGCAGACCTTACCTCTACCTTGTGAAGGTAGAGAGGCTGGTGCCAAATTCAGATTATTAAATGCCAGTTGATTGCAGTAGTGGCGCAAAAAGCTTGCTCTGCTAGTTAGCTTAGAAGGCTGTTGATGAGCTTTATTTCAGTAATTTTTTTGGATATTCAATAGTTTTAAGCAATTTAGCAAACATTATGATGATTGTCTCAATTGACTGATGCCCTGATTTTGAATGTATCTTATGGGGGTTACTTATCTCAAAAATATAAAATAAGACAAAATAAAACTATACATATGTTGGGATATATTGTTCGGCAAGAAAGTTTTTCCTATTCATCTTATTCTATTTCTAATCATGTAAGAGAAGTGCTCATTGCTCAATACTCTAGTATACTAACAGAGGCGTATCCAGGATTTCCGCAAGATGGGTGCACAATTACAAAAAAAAATGTATCTTAAATATAAATTTGATCGGTTTTACTTTTAGGTTTTTAATATGAACCATTAAATTTTAAAAATTATAGGTCCAAAACATATAATGCTACTAGTTTTAAATTTTAATATACACATTTGATTTAATTATATAAAAATTTTACAGTGCTAATTTTTTTAGGAATTTTCAATGTAACACACTTGAAAATTTTGAAAGATTAAAGGAAAAAAACAAAAGAATAATTAGTTGAAACGCCAAAAGTGTAACCAATAACCTCTTAGAGAGGTGTTAGTAAAAGACAAGATAGATATA